>CAUYPK010069674.1:0-21786 GCA_963574355.1 Loris lydekkerianus | reverse complement strand
TTACATGGATGGAGCTGGAACATATTCTTCTTAGCAAAGTATCTCAGGAATGGAAGAAAAAGTATCCAATGTACTCAGCCCTATTATGAAACTAAATTACAGCTTTCACATGAAGGCTATAACCCAACTATAGCACAAGATTATGGCAAAAGGGCCAAGGAAGGGAAAGGGAGGGGGGAGTTTATGTAGAGGGAGGGTAATGGGTGGGGCCACATCTATGGTGCATCTTAGAATGGGTACAGGCTATTGCACTAATGTACACAGCTATGATTTAATAGTTTAAAAAAAAGAAAAAAAAATGATAGTAATTAGAGAACATAATTCAGCATGTGTGGCACACTTGGCACAGGCCAGCTGGAGCAGGGCAATGGGACGTGGGGAAGATGTGCGAGTGATAGGGAAAATAAGAGCCCAGGTTTCACAGTCCACAGGCGAGTTATGGACCTTCTTTCATATCCAGCAGCTGTATGCAGCTGAGGCCTTTATATGAGGTTTAAAAGTAGCATGAATCAAATACAACTCATGACAGTTAATGTGCTAAAACATTGAGATATGAATTTGCATAACATGAAATTTCTTATAATGTGAAATTTGCCCTTTTGAAGTAATAATGCTGTGTTTTTTTTTTGTTTTTTTTTTTTTACAGTTTTGTGCCCTTCACCACTGTCTAATTCTGAGACATTTCCATCTCTAGAAAGAAACTTGTATTTGTTAGTAGTCACTTTGTGGTCTTTGCTTCCCTGTCTTCTGGCAACCACTAATTTACTTTGTGTCTAAGTGGATTTGATCACTTTGGACATTTTGTACCAGTGGAATTATGTAATATGTGGCCTTTTGTGACTGGCTTCTATCTTTCGGAATACCATTTTCAAGGTTCATTCATGTTGTAGCATATATTTGTATTTCATTCCTTTTTCTGACTGAATAATATTTTATTGTATGGATATAGCACATTTTTACAATCCATTCATCAATTTTTGGACATTTTGTTGTTTCTACTTTTTAGCTAATATGAATAATGGTATTTTAAATGTTCATTTACAAACTTTTATGTTCTCAGTTCTTTTGAATATGTGCTTAGGAGTTGAATTTCTGGTTCATGTGGTAACTGTGTTTAACTTTTGGGGAAACTGTCAAATTGTTTTTCAAAAGTGATGTGCTATTTTATATTCTTATTAATAAAATATTAGAGTACTGATGTATCCATACCCTCACTAACATTTATTGTTGTATATTCTTGTGATTATAGCCATTCTAATGGGTGTGAAATAGTATCTCTTTCTGGTTTTGGTTTGCATGTCACTTATGGCAAATGATGTCAAGTATATTTTC
Source organism: Loris lydekkerianus (assembly GCA_963574355.1). Classification (NCBI taxonomy): domain Eukaryota; kingdom Metazoa; phylum Chordata; class Mammalia; order Primates; family Lorisidae; genus Loris; species Loris lydekkerianus. The sequence continues at coordinate 20,454 of CAUYPK010069674.1, read as the reverse complement.
ATGTACTTTTTGGCTGTTTGCATATCAGGGTCATTCCTTGTTGATTATGTTTTCCTTTGAGTTTGAATCATATTTTCTTGTTGCTTCATATCTTAAATAATATTGGATTATGCCTGGACATTGTGAATCTTGTGTTGCAGAAAATTTGGATTCTTCCAAAGAGTTTTGATGTTTTAATTTTAGTAGACAGTAACCTTGTCTGAAGCCAAAATTCTTATATCTTGTGATGAGCTACCTCTGAAACCTCATTTCAGTTATTTTATCCTTAGTTGGGCCACTTAGAATCTTCCTCATGTATATTGATTAATAGGTCAGCTGGCATTTCAGGAGCTTTTATATACAAAATTTGAGAGGCTCCCTTCTCTACTTCTCTTATCTGATATTTACCCCATCATGTTGCAGATGTGCTGAGGCCCTGAATTCTAACCTCAAGCCCATTAAGAACATGGGTTTCTAATTTGTTTTGAATGTAGCACTGGCTTAGGCTGTAAACAGTGGGAAACTCACACTTCTTCCAAAGGTTAACTTTCTTTTACAGTCTCTACTTCCTTTTTGTCCACTCTCCATTGACTTTTAGTACTTTTTTTTTTTTTAGTAGTAGTACTTTTGTTTTTATATTTTGTACAGCATTTATGGTCATTATGTTTGGTAGAGTATGTCTAATAGTAGCCATTATCAGAAACAGAGTATCTCTGTTTATTTTTGTTAACTTGTTTCTTTAAGTTTCCTCTCAACAGCTATTCTGTGGGTAGTTGCCTTTAAATCTTTAAAAATATTTATTAGTTTTTATTTTTCTCATTATAAATTATTTTAAAATATCTGTGATTTCTTTTGGGTTGAAGGGAAAATATTTACCACTAGTGTTACTGCTCTGTATTCTTTGAACTCAAGTACATCAGTTTATCAACTTACTGCTGTGTGTTACTGTCATTTTTTTCTCTTAAAAATTTAACTACTCTGGGAATGTGGTTAGGGTACTTGTATGGCCCTTTGGAAACATAGCAAACTTATTTCACACATAATTTTATGTACAGTTTATCCTTGTAGAAAATAAAGAGTTTTGAATATTTCATAGAATTAATTATAGTTCACGTATAAATATTTTATATGACTATTTGTAAGTATGTTTGAAACTTTATTCGTATTATTAGTAATAGTATTCTACATAGCACAATCCATGATTATAATAATTATCTTTTGTGGGGTCTGCCAAGAAGCATTCCTATTTTCTTCCAAGTTCTATAGTATTAGAAACTACCCATTTCCTACCTTCAGAGGGCTTCATTGAACATGGAAAGGTGCGAGGGTGGGCTTTGTGGTTGGATCTTAAATAGATTATAGAATTATTCATATAATTTCCTAAATAATTTTTGAAAATGCAAAATTGCTCATTTTGTTACCATTTGCCTTTAGAGTTCCATTAACTTCAAGTGATGATGATGATGACAAAGAGAATATGCAGTGTGACAACATTATTAAATCAAAGGCATCGTCTGATACTCCCTCTTTAGTATCAATAGCACTACCTTTATCAACTCAATATAATTTGGAAATGTCATCTCTTAAAGAAAATAATCAAAATGTGTGTGGTTTAAATGATTCAGAATATACTTCTTCTACTGTTGATGTACTTTCCAAAGGTGAGATTGTTTAAAAATCCATCTTCAGTATTAGTATTAAATAGTTATATTCATCAGGTTTTCTTCCTGAGGGCAATGATGTATAAACATTTAATAAATTAGATGTCTTGTGTTAAAGATTTTCTAACCTCTATCATTTAAAACCACTGGTGAAAAATTTAATTTAAAAGTAAACATGCTGACAAATGTCAAATCCACAGTGGCATAATACTTTGGAAGCCATGGAACAGGTTTTTTGTTTTTTGTTTTTTTTTTTTTTTTAGAGATAGTCTCAATTTGTCGCCCTTGGTAGAGTGCAATGATGTCATAGCTCACAGCAACCTCCAGCTCTTGGGCTTAGGTGATTCTTTTGCCTCAGCCTCCTGAGTAGCTGGGACTACAGGCGTCTGCCACAAAGCATGGCTTTGTTTTTGTTTTTTTTTTTTTGCAGTTTGGCTGGGACTGGGTTGAAACCACCCTTAGTATCTGGGGCCAGCACCCTACTCACTGAGCCATAGGCACCACCCTAAAAATGAATAAGTCTTAAGAATTGTTTTTATGTTTTATTTTTTTGATATCTTGGTTTATGATTTGTAAAGATACCATGTATTTATTTAATTTCATTCTCTCCTTTTCATGGATATGAAAATTGGGGGCCTACATAAATATAGTAACTTTTAAAAGGTATAACCAATTAGTGCTAAAGCGAAAACTTGAGCCTGGGTAATGATTAATCAAGAAAGAGTAATGGCAGCTGCATTTTTATTTGCATGATTACATTACTAAATGATAACCCTAGGGGATAGTCTGGTGCGTATGAGTTTGTCATGGATTTTTAGATTGGGTTATGGAACCATAACTATATTGAATTTATTTATTTTTATTATTCTGTGTGACCCTTTTGCCTTAGCCTCCTCAGTAGCTAGGACTATAGGCATGGGTCACCATGCTCACCTAAGTTTTTAAATTTTTTGTAGAGATAAAGTCTTACTGTGTTGCCCTGGCTAGTCTAGAATTTTTGGCCTTAAATGATTTTTCAGCCTTGGGCTCCCTAAGTGCTAGGATTATAGGCCTGAGCCATTGCACCTAGCCACTTTGTTGAATTTATTGAATTTAGAGCTAAGAATTATTTTTCCTTTCCAGGAATATATGTGTGTGTGTGTGTATAAACCTTTGCTGCCTGATGATACCCTTTGGATAACAGTCCTTATCAGAGTTACCATTACTATATGTGTGTATATATAAATTTTAGCTGCCTGATTATACCCTTTGGATAGCAATCCGTAGGGTATAATTTAGGGTCATTGGCCAGCCTCCTTTCACTCTAGAAATATATGCTAGTACTCCACTCTACTTTGGGGCCTGAGTCAATGAATTCTCAGTGTATATTTTCCGTAGATATAAATGTTAAATGTGACTTTTGCCTAGAATAACTTAGTACTTATTTCTGAATTTTGTTTTTCTTTTTTTTAAATAGAGAGCCATTATCACTCAAACCAAAGTTCCAAGAGTTCTCTGATGAATGAGATAAGAAATGCCTCATCTATTGGCCACAGATGGGACAAACCATCTCCTAGTAATGTGACTGAAAGAAAGAAGCGTGGGTCATCTCAGGAGTCAAATAATCTCTCTGCAGACGCTCCCCATGTGATAGGTTTAGATCAACAACAGATTTTAAATTCAGAATTAAATTGGAATAATGAGATAAACGATTGTATTAAAGAAAAGAATACTACAACGCAAAGAAATAGACAGCATCTTCCCGGCTTATGTTCTGAGTCTGTTGATGAACGTAATGCAGAGTACAGAAATCCAGTTCAGGACAATGATGACTTTCAATTGCAGAAAACTGTGTATGATGCTGACATGGATTTAACTGCCAGCGAAGTAAGTAACATTGTGACAGTTTCAACAAGCACTAAAATTAAAAGTGGCAATGAAACAAAGGAAGGTACAATGAAAACTTTCAGAAAAGTGAAAGATTCAAGCTCTGAAAAAAGGAAAGAAAGATCGAAGAGACAATTTGAAAATAGTTGTGATGTGGATATAGATAAAAAGATTGAAAATGGACTTGAAAGAAGATCTGTTGTCCTGGATGACAAAAGGGATTCAGAAGATCCAGATTTTATTTTCAGTACAGAACAACTGACCCAGGCTGACATCCTAAAGAAAATAACCCTTCATGATGACTTTCATCAAGATGACAGACAAAATACACAGTGTAATAAAAAGAAGAAAATAATACATGTAATAAATAAGCCAGAAAAAGCACACTCCTCTCAAATTTCAGCTAAATTCCAGCAGGAGAGTAAATTTGATACGGGTCAAAATTCCCTAACTTGTAATAAAAGTAAGGCTTCTAGACAGACATTTATGATTCATAAGTTAGAAAAAGATAATTTATTCCCAAACCAAAGGGATGAAGTAACCATTTCTGAAAATCTGGAAGTCACAAATGAATTTCAAACAGCAAATGTTTCCATCAAAGATAATGGAAATTTATGTGATTATGAGACACAGAATAGGTTGGATTCGAATGAGTATGTCACTGATATGCAACCTCCTGAGCAAAATGAATCAAAAATAAATAAGCTTAGGAAGACAATAAATCGGAGGACAGAAGTAATTTTTGGAATGAACCAAATATATGAGGATAATGATAAAAATGTGTATGGCCTAAAAGAAGGTAATGTTTTCTTCCAGGAGGAAAAAGAAACTATCTCTGGAAACCTAGAAGCTGCAGATAAGTTTCTAATCCCTTCTCTCTTCACCAGAGATAATGGAAACCTATATAATTGTGAGACCCAGAATATATTGAGTTTGCAAAAACAGATCACTGATGTATACCCTGTTCAGCAAAATGAATCAAGAGTTAATAAACTTAGGCAGAAAATAAATCGGAAGACAGAAATAATTTCTAAAATAGATCATTTAGATAGTAACAAAAGTGAGTATTATCCAGTAAAGGGTAACTCTTTCTTTCCAACCCAAAAAGGTAAAGAGATCATCCCTGGAAATGTAGCAGACCCAAGAGGCTTTCAAGCACCTGTTCTCTCTACCAAAGTTAATGGAAACCTATGTGATTATGAGACTCAAAATGTTTTGGGAGCAAAAAAAAATGTCCATGATATGCAGTCTGCTTGTCAGTATGAGCCAAGAGTAGATAAGAAGCTTAAACAAAGAGTGTTACGAAAAACAGAAATAATTTCTGAAATCAGTCAAGTACACGAGAGTGATGACAGAGGTGTGCATGATCTAGGAAAAGGTAACTTCTTTCCTCCAACCCCAAATGATAAAGGAACTATTTCTGAAAATCTGCAAGTCACTAGGGAATTTCAGACAGCTGATCTTCCTACGAAAGATAGAGGAAATTCATGTTATTATGAAAACCAGAATATATTGGAGTTGAAAAAACATGTCACTGATACACAATCTGCTGAACAAAATGAACCAAAAGTTAAGAAGCTTAGACAGAAAGTAAATCGGAAGACAGAAATAATTTCTCAAGTGAATCATTTAGATAACAAAAGTGAGTATTATCCAATAAAGGGTAACTCTTTCTTTCAAACCCAAAAAGGTAGAGAGATCATCCCTGGAAACCTAGAAGACCCAAGAGGGTTTCAGAAAGCACCTGTTCTCTCTACCAAAGTTAGTGGAAACCTATGTGATTATGAAACTCAAAATGTTTTGGGGGCAAAAAAACATGTCCATGATATGCAGTCTGCTTGTCAGAATGAGCCAAGAATAGATAAGAAGCTTAAACAAAGGATGTTGCGAAAAACAGAAATAATTTCTGAAATCAGTCAAATACATGAGAGTGATGACAGAGGTGTGCATGACCTAGGAAAAGTTAACTTCTTTTCTCCAACCCCAAATGATAAAGGAACCATTTCTGAAAATCTGCAAGTCACAAGGAAATTTCAGACAGCTGATCTTCCTATCAAAGATAATGGAAATTTATGTCATTATGAACAGCAGAATATATTGGAGTTGAAAAAGCATGTCACTGATACACAAACTGCTGAACAAAATAAACCAAAAGTTAATAAGAAGCTTAGACAGAAAGTAAATCAGAAGACCAAAGTAATTTCTGAAGTTAACCAAATATATGAGAAGAATGATAAAGGTACGCATGGCCAAGAAAGCTATACAAAAGATCTAGATTTTAAAATAAGTAAACCTAAACAAAGACTTGAATGCCATGCAATTATCAGTGGATACTCTGTGGAAATCAATAGTAATGAAAAGGAAAGTTGTGATCAAATTTCAAATTCTTACAAACCAGTTAAAAAATGTAAGAAAGAATCATCAGGCAAGGCAAAGAACATTTTAACAAAAGGTAAGAACAAACCTATTTTGCAGTTAACAGATTCTTCAGAGATAGCATTCTTCTTAGAACCTGATTTAAAACATGTGGCTAAAGAAGTGGATTCTGATCTAGGAAACCCAGTTGAATTACATAAAACTCAGAAACGGAGCACCATACCTCTGAATAACAAAAGAGAAACCCACTTTGTAGAAATGACAACGGAAGGAGAGTGCCAGATCATAAAAGTAAATAAAAAGATATCCAAATCCAAAAAAAGGAAGACCTCCACAGACCCCTCTCCAGAGAGCCATGAAGTAATACTCAGCACCACTCGGGAAAGATCAGTTCACTCTGATCAAGCCAATAAGGAAAACAATGTGGAAAATGAGAAAATGGTCAAAATGAAGCCAGACTTGTGCACAAAGATGTTTAAATCTCCATGTCCCAGACATTCACCTCCCACACAAGATTCTTCTTTTGACAGTGTCGAGGAAGGTTCAGTACCTTTCAGAATTTCTTCTGGCAAAAATCTGATAATAAAAGAGAGTTTTGACCTTGACTGCTCAACAGTCTTTCTAGTGAGTGGTGTCATGCATGAGGAGACGAAGAAGATGAGACATAACGCCAACCAGAGAGCACACAAATCAGGAATAGGTAGGTTGATGGAAGTGGTAAGGTTTTAGAATTTCTTTTTTTCACTTAGTGAAATGTTTTATAACTGATATTATGGGATTTAAAAATGATGTATAATTGTGTAGCATGCGTTGTAGAGAAATAGCACAAAAGAATTGAAAGTTTAATCCTTTGGAAAGATAACAAAGTATTTTAGATCTTTACAATCTAAAAATCTGATTTGGCCTTTACCACAAGGTTGTCTATTAATCATAGGTTGCTATGAAAGTTTTCAGACAGACTGTTGTAGGGTCAGTTATTTCATTTCCAGAAAACACAGTTGACAGGGTCCTTTCTGATTCACTATGCACAACTTGCTTGGTTTATCAGTGTTGCTGGAAGGGCTTCATTTGTTTCCGTCTGCGTGGATTTTAGGTTTCTTGGTTTTTGTGTATCACAAAACTTATGACCCACATAATGACCTTAGCCAGATAATTTTCTTTTTCATGTTATCTGAAGGAAATGGAATGTTTTAAATGTATGTAATAATGAATTGCACTAGTGTTTTACCAAAGACAATTGCATGTTTCTTAAGGGTGGGAATCTTATTCCATTCAGCAGCATATATTTAATGTGATCAAAGCATTATCCTCAGTTTTGTAGAGCAGTGTTCTCCAACCTTTTTGGCCTTAGGGACTGGTTTCATGGATGAAAATTTTTCTATGGACCAGGAGTATAGGGGGGTAGGGGGATTGTAAGTCTGCAAGCAACTGATTTATTATGGTCTCTGTGCAGTCAAACCTCTCTGCTCATGATAATCTGTATTTGTAGCCACTCCCCAGTGTGAGCATCACCACCTCAGATTATCAGGTGTTAGATTCTCAAAGGAGAGTGCAACCTAGTCCCTGGCATATGTGGTTTACAGTAGGATTTGCACTCGTATGAGAATCTAATGCTGCTGCTGCTGATCTGACAGGAGGTGGATCTCAGGGTGATATGAGCGCTGGTGAGTGTTGTAAATACAGATGAAGCTTTGAAGCTTCTCTTACTCACCCACTGCTCACCTCCTACTGTGTGGCCCAGTTCCTAACTGGCCAGTACAAGCTCTAAGGGTTGGAACGAAAGTTGTAGAGGACTGCAAAATAAACAATATGAGCCCCCTTTCTTCAGAATACATGTATATAAAAGTAAGAAAAACAGTGGTGAAATGTGGTAATTATTCTTTAATAAAAACATACTATGCTAAGGGATGTAATGAGAAATAATTTTGACTGGAGAAATCTGTAAGGCATCATTAAATAGGGAACATTTTAGGCCCCATACAAGGGTGGGGAACTTGTAGCCTTAAAGTCTGTAAGTGCAGCCTTTTAACTGAATTCAGATTTTACAGAACAAATGCTTTTTATTAAAAGGGGTGCAGCAGAGAAAGGGGAAGCTTTTGTTGCCTGCTTTGCTGCATAAAAACAAAAAATTTTGAAATCAGAAAGCTGCAGCTTCCCCACCTTGATAGGGAGGGAAAAATACCACCTAGAAGAACTGCAGCTAGCACTTTACACTGTGTGTGTGGAATGCAGACTTGAATCTGTGGATTACAAATATATATTTAAAACCATCAGATACATTACTTATCCCATTTTTTCCCCTTAATATCGGATCCTATGGATGTTCTTTTGCCACTAGACAGTTTGTAACCTTAGACATTCCTTTAAAAGTTGAAAATTTTTTCTAGGAGCCTAACATTTCTATCTCTACATATATAGAACACTAGGATGTTGATGGATAAGACTATTCCAACCAAACCACACATTGAAGCAGAAGTACAAAGGCCTGGGTTTGCAGGGGATTGTCATAGGACCTGTGACAAATCTGTCACTTACGTGCAGCTTGCAGTACCTTTCACACTGCAGTCAGTGCCATATATTCATACATCGAATGAATGTGCTCTCATTTGTGTGCCATGTGGAAAGAGTTGGGCTATGAGGAATTTTTGTCAGTCTGTGTCTGATTTCAGAATAAAAAGGCTGCAGGCTACTTTGATGGTGTGTTTCAAATTTTAGTCTTTGTCCTCTCAAAATTTAATTGTCAAAATATGCTGCAGTGATTCACAAACCACTGTATAGCCCATATCTATTTTCATCTCTTACGCACTTTTATAAATATTTGTGAAAACTAATATTTTTTTCAGGTGATAGACCATTACAGGATTTGACAAATACCACATTGATTTCACATAACACAGCTGAATCTGAAAATAAGTCAGAAGATGTGTCATCAGAGCTGCCAGGCAGAAGGAGAAGGTGTGCTCCTCTCCATTACAAAGAGCCCAACCTCCGAGAGTAAGTATTTCAGTGATAGGAAAGTGATTTTAACATGCTGCCCGAGTTATTAATAGTATTTAAACACTGTTGAAAATCAATAAAACGTGTAACAACCACTGTGTGGGTTTTGGGGTAAGATTTGAGGAAATGTATTCTTTAAACAGGCTTTGTGGGGCAGCACCTGTGGCTCAAGGAGTGGGGCGCCAGCCCCATATACTGGAGGTGGCGGGTTCAAACTCAGCCCCAGCCAAAAACTGGAAAATAATAATAATAATAATAATAAAAGCTAAATGGTTTAAAAAAAAACAAACAAACAAAAAACAGGCTTTGTGTGTGTGTGTGTGTCTCAATTTAAATTGATTTAGTTTTATTTGGTTCTCAGTTCTATTACTGTCATTTTTTGTATTGCAATTTGATAATATAATTTTAAAAATTTATTGCCTATGATTAACCACTGTTTTCCGCATATATTATCCCCATTTACTTATTTCCTACCTTGTTTCCCTGGAAAAATTTGAAATGGTTTATATGTCCTTTGCTCTCAAAGACTAACATTCCTTTTTATTTACTTTTATCAATTTCAAACCCCCAAAAAGAAACTAGAGCCCTCCTAGTTATTTCTCAGATTCAATAATTAAAAAGTTTGCCACAAATGCTTTATTTATCCTTTTTGTTATAGTAGATTTTAAAACCACAAATACTAAGTCATTTGATTCCTAAAATGCTTTTATATATATCTCTAAAAAAAATAAGATCGTAACGATGTTCTTAACAAAACTAGCCAGCAGTTATCACATCTAACAAAGAAGTAGTTCTGATGGGTATTTAAAAACAATAACCAGCAGATGTCAGTAATGCAAGGGAGGGTGAAAGTGAAGCAAAAGAGAAGGGATTTTTGAGGTATAGTTCACACACCCAAATCTACTTTTGTTTCTATAGATTTCCCTGTTTGAGCTTCCATATGACGGGAATCATGTATGTGGTCTTTGTAACCAGCTTTCACCTAGCATGTTGTAAAGGCCCATCCATGTTATGATTGAATATTATTTCATGACATAAATATACCAAATTTGTTAATGGAATTTGTCTTGTTTTCATCCTTTGGCTATTATAAATAATACTACTCTAGACATTCATGTGCAAATTTTTATGCATATGTATGTTTTTATTTTCTCAGTATAAGCCTACAAGTGAAATTACCGGGTCACATCATAACTCTATGCTTAATCATTTGAGGAAATACCAGACTATTTCCAAAGCTGCTGTACCATTTTACATTCTCACCAATGCTGTATGAAATTTTTGCCGGTGCAGTGGCTCACACCTATAATCCTAGCACTCTGTGACTGCCTGAGCTCACAAGTTTGAGACCACCCTGAGCCAGAGAGAGACCCTGTCTCTAAAAATAGCTAGATGATGTGGTGGGCATCTGTAGTCCCAGCTACTCTGGAGGCTGAAGCAAGAGGATCACTTGAACCAAAGAGTTTGAGGTTGCTGTGAGCTATGACATCACGGCACTCTACCAAGGGTGACCAAGTAAGACTGTCTCAAAAAAAAAAAAGTTTCTTTATTTTTTCTTATTCTCACTAATGCTTGGTTTTGTGTCTTTTTTGATTCTAGCCATCCTATTGGGTATTGCATTTCCCTGATGACTAATCTTTTCATGTGTTTACTGGCCAATTGTATCATCCTTAGGAAAATGTCTCTTAAGATCCTTTGCCCTTTCCTCAATTGGGTTATTTGAGTATTCATTAAGTTGTAAGTTAAACTTTTAATTTTGAACTAATTTTAGATTTAATGGCAAAGTTGTAAAAATAATACAAAGGTTTCCCGTTGCTTCTCACCTAGCTTTCCCAAATTATTATTATTATTTTTAATTGTTTTGAGACAGGATCTTGTCGTTTGCCCTGGCTAGAATGCAGTGGCATCACGATAGCAGCATAGTTCTCTGTAACCTCAAACTCCTGGGCTTAAGCAATCCTCTTTGCTCAGTCTCCCAAGTAGCTGGGATTAAAGCCACACACCATCAGACCCAGCAAATTTTTCTATTTTTGTAGAGACAAGGATCTCACTATGTTGCTCAAGCTGGTCCCAGAAATGGTTTACCCTTACAGCAACAACTGACTTGACCAACAGCTTACTCCATCTTATCAGACCAGTCTCATCATATCTCTTCTGGGAAGCTGACACCAACCAGTTGCACAATGTTCCTGATAAGACCTGCCATTCCTATCATCATCACCTGTGGTGATCATTCCGCAATAGCAAGCAGTTTCAGTCAGGATCCACTCTTACCATTTCCAAACCAAAAAGAAGGGGAGAAGAAAGTGGCAGCTGGATGTCATCACTCAGTTTTTTTACTAAATATTCACTGCGATTTTTTCTTTTAAAAAATTTACTATCTAAGGCTTGGCACCCGTAGTACAGTGGTTATGGTGCCGGCCACGTGCACCAAGGCTGGCAGGTTTGAACCTGGCCTGAGCCAGCTAAACAACAATGACAACTGCAATGACAACAAAAAAATAGCCGGGTGTTGTGGTGGGTGCCTGTAGTCCCAGCTACTTGGGAGACTGAGGCAAGAGAATTGCTTAAGCCCAAGAGTTTGAGGTTGCATTGAACTGTGATGCCATGGCACTCTACTGAGGGTGACATAGTGACACTCTGTCTTAAAAAAAAAAAATTTACCATCTGGGCTGTTTAGCAAATAATCTGTATGCACAGTAGATCTAAACTAAAATAGAACAGTATTTCATTACAGCATTTTGCTATAATTAGGTCAGAATAGGTAACTTTCTGAAAGGGTTAAATAAATATATCTAATTACCTAAGACATTAATATCATATTGGCTCAGAAGAGGGAAAGAAAGACCTTTTTAATTCGGGACCATGTGCATGCATTTCATCCTGAAACACACACACACACACTGATAGAGACATAATGTAAAGAATAAATACGACTCCACTTAGTGCAACATGATGTTGCATGGATCAGCCCTTTTAATGAAAAAATAAAGTTTTTGGATAAAATACTAAAGAGCAAAAAAACTTGAATACATCTATTAGCTAATAGCTATTAACCAACTAATGCTTCTATTATTAGGAAGGTAAAAGCTCAGATGAGAGACTTCATGAGAGCGGGAACCCAGAGGAATAGTTAGAGCCTGAAACTGGCTTTTTCCTGGAAGCATTTTCCTCACCATTTGAACCTAACTGAAGGATTCACAGCCTTATAGGGCTAGAGACAGAAAATACTACACACACATAAGAGAACAAGGTACCAGCAGAAACAGCTGATAAGGAGAATCAGATACAGAATATAAAATGTTTCAATAAAGGAGAGGCTTGGAAATGATTGAAGGTGTTGAGTTGAAAAAACAAGTGACAGAAAAACAAATCCAGTATTACTCCATTGTTAAAAGGTCAAATGTAGATAAAACCAAACAATGTGCTTTTTAGGTGTGCAGCACACAGGTGGTAATAATGGTAAAGAAAAGCAAAGGAGTGATTAATACAATTCAGGATAGTGATTACTTTCTGGGAGGAAAGGAGTGTGACCAGACAGGACAGACAAACTGGAGATTTCTAAGATGTGGTAATACCTTATTTCTTAACTTGGGTGGTAGGAACATGAGCATATTTTACTGTTTTTAATTTATACATTTTCATTTATTGTTGGATGTGTGGTACATTTTATAACAAAAAGGGAAAATGTATCCACAGCATGTGTTGTGTAAAATCTATGTTGATTAATTTGTCTTCAGTGGTACAATTCCCACTATCATGGTATCAAATACATAGCCATAGCCATAGCCATAGCCATAGCCAAGCTTGTGGTTTAAGGAAATGGTTTTTCTGCTGGTATGATACAATAACTTAGTCTGTATGCTTCATAGCAAATCTTAGTTTGGGGTCATTAATCTTCCTTGTTTTCTACTTTGCAGCAAGATGAGAAGATGAGGTGAATTTATGGATTCTGTTTTTTCTGAATTTTCAAAGCATGAGTCAAAACAGAAACACAACTAGGATCAAGAAGATAAAACATTTGATGAAAAGTTTGTGTTTTTTTTTCCTTTTTGTCCTTTTCATGGAGTGTGGATTTGTCCATTCTTATTGTTTAGATATATGTGCATAAAATAGCTATTTTGTAATATTAAACTTTAAAAATCATTTTGGTTATCACATAACATCTTCCTGGTTATTTAAGCTGCTTCCTACATAATGGCCTTTACCAAACAATAGTTACTAACTTTTTAACCAAATAAATTGTATTAATAAATACTTTTGCATTGGTTATCTTGTATACCAGGCTATCTTGTTTTGTTTTGTTTTGTTTAAACCATTCAGTATATGTGAACGTCTAAAAGGTTTTAAAAGTTTGTGTCCTGCCCTGGCCAGTTTTCTTTCCTTCATTCTCTACCTTCAGAAATACTTGTGAGGTATCAGCCTGTGTATTACCGTCATTATGTGTGATCTGATCACTGGGGGAGGGGATAAATCTTTTAGGCTCTTTTGAATTTGGTTTTTATAACTAAAGAGATCACTTACTATTCTAGTAATAAGTAATAAATCCTATTCATATCTGAGGTCAGTACACAGTTTATCATTTTCAAGTGATTAGTCAAATTATTCTGCTTGGATGAAAAAGTTTTCTTAGACAGTATCTGAACACTGAAGGGGGGGAGGTCCCAGAAATCTGCATTTCTAATAAGTTCTTCAGGTAAATCTAGGGCAGATTTTTCTAGGTCCACATTTGGAGAGACTGCTGCAGGCCTGCAGGGTACAACAGAACTTATTCATACATTAATGTTATTTCTGCCTGCTCATACAGAACAGCCACCCAAGGGCAGATGGATGGAGGCTAGAAGCTTTATTAAAGTAACAGTTTATGTGGTGGCTGAAAGCTCGGCACTCTGACTGTCTTTGTTCTTTTTTCTGAGTTTGGGCCTCCTAGAGTCACACTACTATTACATTTTTGTTCCTATTGTTTATTTCTATTCTCCTTTACATAAAATTTTTCTTTTTTTTTTTTTTTTCCATTCCCATGCAAATCTTTTTTGTATAGTCATACTTATCAAACTTTTTTTTTTTACTAGTGGTGAATTTGGCCACAGTAAGAAAAACTTTTCCTACTCCTGGGTTATAAAGACATTTATCCATGGTTTCATATTTTTAAAAATTTCTTATTTATTTATTTTTATTAAATCATAGCTGTGTACGTTAATGCGATCATAGGGCACCATACACTTGTTTTATAGACCATTTGACATATTTTCATCACACTGGTTAACATAGACTTCTGGCATTTTCTTAGTTATTGTGTTAAGACATTTATATTCTACATTTACTAAGTTTCACATGTACCCTTGTAAGATGCACCGCTGGTGTAATTCCACCAATCACCCTCCCTGCGCCCATCCTCCCCCCTCCCTCTCCCTCTTCCTCATATTCTTAGGTTATAACTGGGTTATAGCTATCATATGAAAGCCATAAATTAGTTTCATAGTAGGGCTGAGTACATTGGATACTTTTTCTTCCATTCTTGAGATACTTTACTAAGAAGATTATGTTCCAGCTCCATCCATGTAAACATGAAAGAAGTGAAGTCTCCATCTTTCTTTAAGGCTGCATAATATTCCATGGTGTACATATACCACAATTTATTAATCCATTCGTGGATTGATGGGCACTCGGGCTTTTTCCATGACTTAGCAATTATGAATTGGGCTGCAATAAACATTCTGGTACAAATATCTTTGTTATGTGATACCTAGTAGAGGAATTATAGGATTGAATGGCAGATCTATTTTTAGATCTCTTTAAGTGTTCTCCAAACATCTTTCCAAAAGGAATGTATTAATTTGCATTCTCACCGGCAGTGTAGAAGTGTTCCCTTTTCTCCACATCAATATCTCTGGTCTTGGGATTTTGTGATATGGGCTAATCTTACTGGAGTTAGATGATATCTCAAAGTAGTTTTGATTTGCATTTCTCTGATGATTAAGGATGATGAGCTTTTTCTCATGTGTTTGTAGATTTTGCGTCTGTCTTCTTTAGAGAAGTTTCTCTTTAAGTCCCTTGCCCACCCTGAAATGGGGTCATGTGTTCTTTTCTTGGTAATATGTTTGTGTTCTCTGTGTATTCTGGTTATTAGACCTTTATCAGAGGTATAACCTGCAAATATTTTCTCCCATTCTGTGGACTGTCTGCTTGCTTTACTCACTATGTTCTTGGCTGTGCAGAAGCCTTTTAGTTTGATCAGGTCCCAATAGTGTATGTCTTTACTAGAATGTTCCTAGGTAATGCTGAAAGTGCTGGCGTGCGGGCCACATTTATAGAACCACTGCCCGAGAAAATTGGTTCACTAGTTTACCTTCATTGTCAGCAATTTCAGAGAGATTCCGTCTGAGTGTTAGACCTCACTAATTATTCACATGCAATGAGAAAATTAATTATCCGTGTACATTTGAAATGTTTTCAATGGAAAATAATGACAAGAAGTAAAAAACTGTAACATTTTTAATGATTTATTATACGTAATTCTGAATCAGTGAAAACTACATGTATATGTTAATCATCTCAATAACGTGTTTATCTTAATTGTGACTGAGCAGAAAATTAGTATTTAAGTATACAGTGAAATTTCTGTAAAATGCTATAGCTTTTCCTGTGTAATTTATGCTTAAGTTATAACTGGAAATCTATTACCAAGAGATATTTTTACAAATCAATGGGTATGTCCACTGAGAATTTATTAAATGAAGGACATTAACAGCCAGTAAAAGTCAAATCCACTACGTGAATCCTGGGGCATACAGAGTATTTTAGCTCACAATCTGTCCCCCTTCCACCTGTTCCAATAAAATTGTATCTATGGACACTGAGATTTGAATTTCCTGGCTATCGACTCATTCCTTTTGTCCTCACAAGCTCACTCCACCATTCACATCTAAGCCCTGGGACATTTCTCATGTTATCTTTTTACCGAGACCGTAGTATTTCCATTCTCAATTAAACATAGCCACTACGTTGAAACATTTAGTTGTTCCTTTTTTAAAAAGGTACTGTATGGATTTCTGTCAAAATGTGAAAATTTGGATATCATTATTATGAAATATTTATATTCCTCAATCGCCATATGTTGAAGCCCCTGACCCCCCATGTTATAATGTTAGAGCGTGGGGTCTTGGGGATGTGATTAGTTCAGATGAAGTCATGAGGCTGCAGCCTCCGTATGGAATTGGTGTCCTCATGGGAAGAGACACCAGAGTGGCTCCTTGCTAGCATGTGAGGACACAGTGAAAAGATTTCTATTGGCAAGTCACAACGAAGGCCCTCCCCAAGAAGTTGGCCTGCCAGCTCTGTGATGGTGGACTTCCCAGCCTCCAGACTGAGAAATCAGTGTCTCTGGTTTAGGCCACACGTGCTGTGGTGTTCTGTTACGGAAGTCTGAGCTAAAATAAACCCTCTTTTCTGCTTGAACAAAGAGCTCTAGTCTTTTCTACTAGTTTTATGGCAGAAATTCTGGGGGTAAAAAAGAGCATGTATCAAAAAGTAGCAGTATCATTTTTGGTCTACCCAGGAAGACGTTCTACTTTTATGATGACAACCAAATTCTGCATCTGTTAACCAAAGAAAAGACATTTTTATTGTATGAAAAAGTGAAAAGACAAGTTTTCACTGTCAATTCTTTGGTCCTAATGTACTTCCTATTCAAAAATCTGAATGAATACGTTGGGTAATAGTTCTCTGTGTAACTTAGGTAGCATTTTTTGCAATGAGCATTTGCTGCCTGTACCATTAAGATATTTATGGAAATAAAATAGCTTTAAAAATCGAACTTCAGTGGAGATCAAATATTTATTAAAGTAAACACGGTTTTCTCAGAGAACAGCTTTATGGGAGACGATCAATTTTAATGTCTGTTCTTTTGGAAATGGAGATAGTAACTTTAAAAGGTAATAATTTGTGATAATCCAAAAGAAATAAGGACGAATAATAGCAAAGTATGTTCTTTAAACATCACATTTAATTAAGGTAACCCAAAATCTTATCTAATATTGCCCATTCATAACATAAACTTCAGTATTAACTTAAAATTAGTTCTGACAATTTTTCTCTCGTTTTTCAGCCATTTCACTTGTGTTCTGATTATCCTCCAAAAATTATAGTGTGACTTGTTATGTCTTCTATAATACAGAATAAGTGATGTCTTCGTTATTGCCAACAGATTTTTATGTTCAGTCAGATTGAATAAAAATAAGATACTAGGCATTATCTTGCTGAAGATATAGAAATGAAATGACTTCTAATTATGCAAATACAATTACTAACCTGACAACTGTAGAAAAGGAACTCCAATAATTGTTTTATTTAAATGACTAATATGAAAAATTCATATTAAAACGTATAATATTTGTACAGAATTCTTATCTTAATTTCAATATCTAATCAAAAATTGCATACTTAAGTTTAAATTAAAATATAATGAATTCTAAATTTTATGTTTAAATCCTTAATAAAGTAGATTGCTTTATTTTCCTCTTTTAATTATCGCCCCTTGGTTTGAAAAACTAAGAAATTCTTCTCTTTTTAATAATTCTTGAATTACTGGTTTTTATTCTTTGATAGAAATGTCTGACTACCAGCAGGTAATTGGAGTCTGGACTGTTGGTGAAACCACCAGAAAACACTCTTGGGTATGTTTATTTATGTGTGTGTTTGTTGTGTGTGTGTGTGTGTGTGTGTGTGTGTGTTCAAGCAGCAAATGATTGAATGGTACCATTCAACCGCTCAGCTCAGCAGGTCAGCCTTGTCCAGATCTGTTATTTTAAGTTCTCTAAGTAAAGGAAGTCAGCTTTTGACCACAAATATGACTTGTGTGTATCAGCAGTGTGATATGCTATGCTGGCAAGATATAGCACTTAAAATCTTCATTCTTCAGCCACTTAAAATAACTTAAAGCATTGAAAAGAACAACAGTTGACCAAACCACAACTGATTATTTGTGGCTTTCTATCTTTCTGTGAATACCTGAATTGCAGGAGTTCCATCACTGCAGAGTTGGTTTGGTTGTTCTACAGAGAGACTAGCCTTCTGTCTGCGTCTCTGCATATACAGTGTCATTTATCTAGTTGGTTTTCATTAAATGCTTATATCTTTTAATGTAACACAGTCAAATATGTTCATTCAAATATGTGTACCTCGTCCTTTCTGAAAGAAAGAATGGGTTAGGGTGGGATATAATTTTTAGGACAAATTCATCTTTGTACTCATTTGGATTTTCATATTAAAAAACACATGGATTGGTCACATCTCACTGTATTCTGAGGAGGCTGTAATCCCTTGGAATAGCTAAGGTATTTGGGAAGATAATTTTAAGTAATATAAAATGGATTAGAATACCTGCTATAAGCAGCACATTTATAAAGCCAAGAACTCAAGTCCTGATAAGGCGGTATACTGTGTGCCTTAACTATTAGGCGCAAATTAAATACCTATTTGCATTTCTCTTTGAAGATTTATCCTGAGCAGGTATTGAATTTTGGCAATTGATTTTCTGCATATGTTGAAATTGACTTTCCTTTTTATTATGTTAATGTTGTAAATTACATAAATATGTATTTTAAATATTGAAATGACTTATTTCTAGAGTAAACTCTATTTTACATGCATATATTATTTGTTAATATATTGTTAAGATGACGTTTTTATTTCCATGAGGATTTTTAGTCTCAGCTTTTCCTGAAATGTTTTATGCAGGCTTTGATTTATGCTGGAATTATAAAACAGCTTAAATAGAGTTCCCTCCTCTCCTATTTTATAAAGTATTTTATACAATATCAACATTATTTCTTCCTGAAATATATAATAAAATTCGCCAGTGAGGCTTCTGGGTTTTGATTGATTTGAGGGATGTTTATGATGGTAAGTTTAATTCCTTTTGTAGGTACAGAGTTATGCAAATTGTTCATTCCTTCTTCTGGATAAAATATTTTCCAAAGTATTCACCCATTTCATTTAAGTTACTTTGTCTCTCGGCACAGAGTTTTTTAATAATTGCTTCATTATCTTTTCAATGTTTTCAGATATTCCTAATTCCATGCCTGGTATTTTTACCCTTATTTTCTTCTCTCTCTGTCTCTCTCTCTCTCCTCTTTCTCTCCTTTCCTGTCTGCTCTTCTCCTCTCCCCCTTCCTTTCCTACTGATATTTTCCAATCGTATTTATTGTATTTTCCCCTCAATCAGGGCTCCATGCAAGTTCAGATATTGCATTTGGATGATGCATTTCCTTAATACACCTCAGTCGCTCAATCTAGAACAGCACCCAGCCCCATTCCCTCTTCTGCTCTTCATAATGAAGTCTTTGCAGAATCTCAGCCAGCTGCCCCCAGAACATCCGCCTACGAACATCAGTATGTTCCCCGGCAGACCCCAGAGGCCCTGACAGACTGAGGGGTTCATGCTCTTTTTCTGTGTCCTTAGAAAGGACCCGTTTTTCTGTCCTATTTTTCTTCCTTCCTACCTTCCTTCTTTCTTTCTTTCTTTCTTTCTTTCTTTCTTATATTTTTGTGCTCTGGATTAAATTACATAAATTAGGAATTATCTTCCTTTATTTTTATTTATTTATTTTTTATTTATGGAGAAAGTGTGAATTCAGTCCCCCACTACCACAAATTATGCAATTGAGTTGCCCACATTTGGGGAAATCACAGGGGTGAGCACATCTGGAGTGCAATGGATAAGTCTAGTCCTGGGAAAACCACCTCTGTGATCATGCTATCTCACCTGCCATGTAAGTATGGAATTGTCTTCCTTTGTAAGTTTGAGAAAATTTATCCATGGAACATTCTAGGCTTAGAGCATTTTGGGAGTTAATACATTAACTGCTTTTCTGTGTGTGTTTAGTAGTCTAGCATATTAGAAAAGTTGTCCTTTCTTGTGAAGATGTTAAATATATTGGCATAAAGTTGTATATAATGATCTCATGATTTTTATCTCCTTTTTGGGTTCTCCTTTTTTTCTTTTTTCACACAGTTGCCCTTGGGTTGAGTGCTATAGTGTCATAGCTCACAGCAACCTCAAACTCTTGGACTCAGGCAATCCTCTTGCCTCTCAGCCTCCCTCCCAAGTAGCTGGGACTACAGGTGCCTGCCACAAGGCCCAGCTAGCTTTTCTATTTTTGGAAGACATGGAGTCTCACTTTTCTCAGGCTGGTCTCGAACTCCTGAGCTCAGGGAATCCACCTGTCATGGCCTCCTAAAGTGCTGGGATTACAGGCATGAGTCACTATGCCCATCCTGGATTCTATCATTGATTAAATTTGTGAAAAATTATTGCTTGTTTTTCCCCATCTGCAACCCTCAAAACCCCAAACAGCTTTTAGATTTCTTTACCTATTTCATTACTATTCTCTTTTATTTTTTCTGCTTTATATTTATTATTCCCTTTGGTGTCTCCCTGAGTGTTTGTTTTATTGTCCTATTGTAACTTTCTGAGATGAAAGTTAATTTCCGGGGGGGGGGGGGGGAGGCTGTGCATGATGGCTCACACAAGAAATCCTAACATTATGAGAGGTGGAGGCCGTTCAATTGCATG
>CAUYPK010069673.1:0-25860 GCA_963574355.1 Loris lydekkerianus | reverse complement strand
CTTGCTGGCTCCCTGTATCCTCAAAGGGATGATCATAGGCAGATCCCACCGGCCAGAGATGTCTGGAGTCTTGTCTCCCCAGATTCGCCAAGCCCAGTTACAGGGAAGCTGTTACTCAGCCGCCATCTTTAATCCACTCTTGTTCCAGAGTCTTACTTTGTTGCCCTGGGTAGAGTGCTGTAGTGTCACAGCTCGGAGCAACCTCAAACTCTTGGACTTAAGTGATTCTCTTGCCTCAGCCTCCCAAGTAGCTGGGACTACAGGTTACCACCACAATGCCTGGCTATTTTTTTAGAGAGAAGGTCTTACCCTGGCTCAGTTTGATCTTAAACTTATGAGCTTGGGCAATTCACTCACCTCAGCCTCCCAGAGTGCTAGGATTACAGGCACGAGCCACTACGCCTGGCCAAGATTTACAAATCTTTTAAAGATTTACACATTCTATAAAACTGTATCACTTAACACTTTTTGACTATAAAGAAAAATGTATTTGCTTTAATCTTAGCTCAGAACATATCAAGTTGAAGACATATCATTGCTATTTGATGTTTAATGTAGCTAGTGAATCAGTCATGCTAAATATTGGTATGCTTTATGCATGTTGCTGGAGGTTTGTTCTTGTTGTTTTTGTTTTTTTTGTTTGTTTGTTTGCTTTTAGAGACAGGGTCTTAACTGATTGGCCCAGGCTGGAGCGCAGGGATGTGACCATAGCTCCTGGGCTCAAGTGATCCTCCTACCTTAGTCTTCCAAATTGCTGAGACTACAAGCACGTCTCACCACTCCTGGCTAATTTTTTCATTTTTTATAGCAATAGGTCTTACTATGTTGCTCAGTCCTGTCTCAAATTCCCAGCCTCAAATAATCATCCCATTTTAGCCTTCCAAAGGGTGGGATTACAGGCATGAGCCACTGCACCAGCCTTGCTGTTGTTTTTTTTTTTTTCATTTATGAATAGATTTATTGAAGTATAATTATTATACAATAAACTTCACATATTCAAAGTACATAATTTCATATATTTTAATCTATCTCTATGAAAGTATCATCACCATAGTGATAATAAACATTATTGTCACCCCCCAAATTTCATCGTATCTCTTTGTAAATTTCCCCTTCTCCCCAGTTACTTTCTCTGATCCCTAAAAATCACTGATTTATTTTCTGTTTCTTTATCACTATAGATAGTTTGCATTTTCTAGAATTTCATATAAATAGAATCATACGCTATGTACTTTTTTTGTCTTTTTTTCTCATTAAGCATAATTTTTCTTCTTTCTATCTTTTCTTTGCTGTTTTTTAACTACTCTAGTTGTCCCAAGAGGAATTTAAAATTTGAAAGAACAGTAATTAAAATCAAATTCAGGAATGAATTCAAAACTGTAAATTATCCATAGGGACAGCCTTAGTTCACAAGAACACTCAGATTCAAAGCAGAGTAATTTTTCTCAAAATGAAGACTATAGCCAAGGCTCTGTGTGGGAAGCAAGAGACAGAAGTTGCACAGCTCAAATCTTCTGAGAACACAATGACACATTGATACTAGTCATCAGAGCACACCGATGACTTATATAAAATCTTTTTCCCAATTATTCTCTCCTGTCCACTTGCTCTTTGTTCCCACTCAATACTTATAGTCTGGCCAGATTATTTATAGAATCCATAAAACAAAGAAAATGTCATGCCTGTTTTATCTCTTCCAAAAATGGGAAAATTAATAAAGTTTGTTTTGTTATTAAGTAATAGAGATGCCCCTAAGAGAATATCCAAATAAGAAATTTGATAATAATTTGTTAATTTAATTTAATTATAGGCCTAAATTTCAAACTTTAGCTGGTAAAAATGATAACCTTTCTGTAGAATGAAATAAAAAATGTTTTATTATCCTAAACTTTTATATGCCCAAACAAAATTTGCCAATAAAAATTATTAGTACCCAAGGTGAGAAATTTGGAACATTTTCTCTTAAATCTAGTCTTACGGTATAATTCCACTATTTTAATATAAGCTACGTGAACTTTCTACATTCCAGAAAATATACATAAAATGTAAATATAAGAACACATTCCAAAGCAACTCATATATGTATAATGTATTTTCTCAATTTGTTAGGCTGTCCGTATAGTTAATAATGCAAATTGCCATATGGGAAAGAAATGACAAGCTCACCCATTCAAGGTCTCTAAGGACCCAAAATTGTCTCTCTGCTTTGTACCTTGTTTATATCTTATACAAAAGCAGCACTTTCATAGAGAAATAATTACTATCTGCCAATAAATTCACTGTCTTATAGACATTCTTAGTCTTTGGGTAACAAAGACAACACTTTAGAATTTTTTTTATTTTCTTTCTCACTTTGTCACCCTCATTATAGTGCGGTGGTATCACAGTTCACAGCAACCTCAAACCCTTGGGCTTAAGTGATTCTCTTGGCTCAGCCTCCTGAGGAACTCGGACTACAGGCACCCGCTACAACACCCAGCTATTTTTAGAGACGGGTTCTCGCTGTGGCTCAGGCTATTCTCAAACCTGTGAGCTCAAGCAATCCACCCATCTTGGCCTCCCAGAGTGGTAGGATTACAGGCAAGAGCCACAGTGCCCAGCCAACACTTCAGAATTTAAAACTTCCATTAACAGGCAATAAAGTCTATGTGTTGCCTTTTGTAAATGAAAATAATGCACTCATACTTATTATTATTATTATTATTATTAGTCTACATGTGGGCTTCATTTAGTTTTCAGTGTTAGCAATTATTTTGCATTAAACCCTGACCAAGTTCTCCCTGAGAGCAATAGAAACATTTGAAATATAGCTGTTTGGGGTTAGGGATGCAGTTTGTGATAAACCTAGTTGAACTTATAAGGCCTCATTAAGTGATACTCTAAGGAAATAATTCACTGACTACAGACAAAACAGAGCCAATACATTCAATAACTGCCATCACATAGTACTACATATATGATATGTAGTCTTTAATCTCTCAACAGATATATTACCTAGTTGGACATTTCTTTCTGAATGATGAACTAGCCATAGAATTTTCATAATTTGAACTATCAGAAGTTCTATACACTGGATGAATAATAGCAGGAAGAGTAAAATCTCTTACATGATGAACAAACCTGAAAAGCTAATGAATTAAGTTCATTCAGAAGGGAAGAAACACACAAAACACAACACACACACAGGCACTCTTACCATCAGTTAATTTCTAATCCATCAGTTACATTTCTCAGGATATATTAAAATAGTATTATTCTTATGAGACCTCCCATACTCATTTATAACCCCCTCAAAGCTACAAAGAGTGAAGGCAGAAACTAAGAGAGAAAGAGGAATTAACCCACAGAACTCACAAAGATGGTTACCTGGTAGTCTGGTTTTGTAAAATAATCCAATGAGGAGATATGGTCTAGGAAGATGCCGAATTCTGGAGGGAGATGTTTCAACATGAGCCTATGATCATACCTCTCCTTAATAGAGCCTACTTGCTCCTGGGAAGTAAAGAGAAAAAGAAATAAAGTCAACTTCTCTTGGCAACTATGCATTAAAAACCCTTGACAACAGTCTCAAGGGTATGTACTAGAGAACGAAATAGCAGGTAATTAAGCAGAAAGCAAGAACTGCGCTCTTACTAATAGCATAATGCGTGGTGTTTTAAAGGAGGAAACAATATATAATGCAGAACCAAATTGATAAAATTGATAGCCTCCAAAAGAATTTATCGTAAATCTGGTCTGCTCTATCAACACATGTGTTTAAAATTTTCAAATCAAGCAATATGATGTGACAATTAAAAGCTAAAAGCTCACTTGACTTACAAAAAAAGAGAACTAAAAAAGCTAAAAGGGAGGGCAGCTAAAAATCAAATCAGAAGCAATGACTGTACTTAAATTAGCATCTATTCTCTACATATATAGGAAAAAATCATAACATTAATTAGATCTCTAATATCAGCTCATAAGAGAGACAAATATGAATACTGGGATATAGTAAAAGTGCTTATACATTTTAAGGCAAAAATGCTTACTGAGGGGAAATTTTTATTCCTTCTCCTACCAAAATTAACATCTCTATTGCCCAAATTACCTTGTCTTTTATTTTTCTCCAAGGCAGCTGACCAACCACAAACTCCACCAACATGTAGAATAAGGACCAAAGGTCATCATGTCTTCCCATTTCCTTCATAAACAAAACAGAATTCAGTCACAATACATAGTAAGTGTATTACATTAAGGCCTAACCATTTTGTTTCACTTTATTAACTTTATTTCCCATAAAATTATCTGATAAATATATATATATATATATATATATATATATATATATATGCATAGCTATATAGAAATCTACATATTAGAAAACCTTTTGAAACAATACTGGAAAACCCAGAAATGCTGAAAATAATAATATAAATAATGAATAGCCCATTCATTAATGAGTTCATTAAGAAGTAAGGAAAATCCTAAAATCCTTTTTGTAAAATTAGAAACAAAAGAAGCAAGCTGATGCTGAAGCTCTAGCTTTGGCTATTCTGGTGGTATCTGTCATAGATTTTACCAACCAGGAAAAGGACAAGTGTAAAGAACTTGGCCCTACACAGGACAGAAGCTATAACTAAGACTCCTACTGTTCCTGCCATATAACTAGGACCCAATAAAAGCCATATCCTCAGAGCAATATTTGGTGAATATATTATACTATAATACTTTTTCTGTAAAATTTAACTATCAAATGGACAACATGAAGGGTTTTAAAAAGAATTGCCCTTAGAATTTGTTACCACAAGCTAGCTCCTCATTCAGATCTGGCAGTTAAATTTATACCACCTGTCTGGTATGGAAAACCAAACCAAGAAGTTAACTCCAAATGTTTTCTAGGAGATTATGTCCTACAGTAATGACAGAAGCAAATGACAATCCTCTTGTGATAAAAGTGCCCTAAATTCAGGTCTCATAGGACATATAGTACTGTAGATAAAACCTCACTAAAAATAAGTTCATTATTCAAAATTATAAAATATATTAAGAGGCAGGCTATCATAAGCTAATTTCAGGAGTAGCTACAAAGAACAGAACAAAAAAATCTCAGGATTTCAGAAATATAATTATAGAAATACGAAATAAGAATGTTGCCAGCTGTGGTGGCTCATGCCTGTAATCCTAGCACTCTGGGAGGCTGAGGCCCAAGAGTTTGAAGTTGCTATGAGCTATGATGCCATGGCACTGAGTGAGACTCTGTCTCCAAAAAGAAAAAGAATGTTTAAGTGAAATATGGAATCAAAGTCAGAAAGGAAACATACTTAAATAAAAACAAAACCTCAAATCACAACCAGATTTGAAAAAGAACCAAAAAGAGTATCTAGAAATAAAAAGCACAATAATAGAAATTTATAACTAAATGTCAATTTTTTTTTTTTTTAGACAGAGCCTCAAGCTGTCGCCCTGGGTAGAGTGCCATAGCATCACAGCTCACAGTAACCTCCAACTCCTGGGCTCAACTGAGTCTCCTGTCTCCGCCCCCCAAGTAGCTGGGACCACAGGCGCCCACCACAACACCTGACTATTTTTTGGTTGCAGCCATCATTGTTGTTTGGTGGGCCCGGGCTGGATTCGAACCCATCAGCTCAGGTGTATGTGGCTGGCGCCTTAGCCACTTGAGCCACAGGTGCCGAGCCTAAATTTATAACTCAATGAACAGGTCAAAAAGCTGAATAAACACAGCAGAAAAAAAAATCAATGAATTGGAAAAATAGTCCTAAAGAAATTATCTAGAATGCAATAGAGAAACAAAAGAGTTAAAAAATCAGGGAGTACAAGTACCATGCTATTTTGATCACTACAGATTTATAGTACAATCTGAAGTCTGGTAGCGTGATACCTCCTAATCTGTTTTTATTTCTGAGTAAGTCTTGGCTATTTGAGGTTTTTTCTGTTTCCATATAAAATGAAGTACTTTAAAGTATGTAAAGTAAAGTACTCCAGATCTTTAAAGTATGACAGAGGTACTTTAATAGGGATTGCATTAAATCTATAGTTTGCTTTAGGAAGTATAGACATTTTAACAATGTTGATTCTTCCCAGCCATGAGCATGGTATATTCTTCCATTTGTTAACATCTTCAACTATTTCTTTTTTCAGAGTTTCATAGTTTTCTTTATAGAGATCTTTCACATCCTTTGTTAGATACACTCCCAGATACTTCATCTTCTTTGGCACTATTGTAAAGAGAATAGAGTCCTTGACTGTTTTTTCACCTTGACTATTGTTTGTATATAATAAAGGTTACAGATTTGAGTATTGATATTGTATCCTGAGACGCTGCTGTATTCCTTGCTTACTTCTAGGAGTTTTGTAGTTGAGTTCCTGGGGTTTTCCAAATACATAATCATATCATCTGCGAAGAGTGACAGTTGATCTCTTCTGATCCTATTTGGATACCCTTGATTGCCTTCTCATGCCTGATTGTGATGGCTAAGACTTCCATTACAATGTTAAAAAGCAGTGGAGACAATAGGCAACCTTGCCTGGTTCCTGATCTGAGTGGAAATGATTTCAATTTTACTCCATTCAACACAATATTGGCTGTGGGTTTACTCTAGATGGCCTCTATCAGTTTAAGAAATGTTCCTTCTATACCTATTTTCTTAAGTGTCCTGATCAAGAAAGGATGCTGGATATTATCAAAAGCTTTTTCTGCATCAATTGAGAAAATCATATAGTCTTTATTTTTTATTTATGTGCTATATTATATTTATAGATTTGTGTATATTGAACCATCCTTGGGACCCTAGGATGAAACCCACCTGGTCATGATGTGTAATGTGTTTGATGTATTGCTGGATTCTGTTTGCTAGGATCTTATTGAATTTTTTTGCATCAATTTTCATTAGAGATATTGGTGTATAATTTTCTTTTCTTGTCGGGTCTTTTCCTGGTTTGGGGATCAGGGTGATATTTATTTCATAGTATGTGTTGGGGAATATTCCTTCTTTTTCTATGTTTTGGAAAAGGTTAAATAATATAGTTTCTCTTTAAAGGTTTGGTAGAATTCTGATGTAAAGCCATCTGGTCCCAGGCTTTTCTTTTTGGGGAGATTTCTTATCATTGATGGTATTTCAGAACTTGTTATAGGCTTGTTCAACATTTCCACTTCTTTCTGGCTAATTGAAAACCAAGAGATAAACCCAGACACTTACCATCATTTGAACTTTGATAAGCCCATCAAAAATATAAATTGGGGAAAAGATTCCCTATTTAACAAATGGTACTGGGTGAATTGGCTGGTGACTTGTAGAAGACTGAAACTGGACCCACACCTTTCTCCTCTAACAAAAATTGACTCATACTGGTTAAAGGACTTAAACTTAAGACATGAAACTATAAAAATTCTTAGAGAAAGGGCAGAAGAAACACTTGAAAAAAATTGGCCTGGGCGAATCCTTTATGAGGAGGATCCCCCGGGCAATTGAAGCAACACCAAAAATACATTATTGGGATCTGATCAAACTAAAAAGCTTCTGCACTGCCAAGAACACAGTAAGTAAAGCAAGCAGACAGCCCTCAGAATGGGAGAGGATTTTTGCAGATTATATATCTGACAAAGTTCTAATAACCATAGAGAACTCAAACTTATTAAGAAGAACAAGTGTTCCCATTTTATGGTGGGCAAGAGACATGGACAGAAGCTTCTCTGAAGACAGGTTGCATGGTCTAGAAAAAATGCTCTTCATCCTTAATCATCAGAGAAATGCAAACCAAAACCACTTTGAGATATCATCTAACTCCAGTAAGAGTAGCCCACATCACAAAATCCCAAAACTACAAATGTTGGCATGGATGTGGAGAAAAGGGAACACTTCTGCACCGCTGGTGGGAATGCAAGCTAGTACGTTCCTTTTGGAAAGAAGTCTGGAGAACACTCAGGGATCTAAATGTAGACCTGCCGTTTGAACCTGCAATTCCTCTACTAGGTATATATTCAAAAGACCAAAAATCACTTGGCAACAAAGATATTTGTACCAGATTGTTCACTGCAGCTCAATTCATAATTGCCAAGTCTTGGAAGAAGCCCAAGTGCCCATCGCTCATGAATGGATCAATAAATTGTAGTATATGTATACCATGGAATACTATGCAGCATTAAAAAAAGATGGAGACTTTACCTCTTTTATGTTTATATGGATGGAACTGGAAAATATTCTTCTTAGTAAAGTATCTCAGGAATGGAAAAAAAAAATCCAAAGTACTCAGTAAGGCTATCAAAACTATATTACTATACTACTGCTATACTACTATTATAAAACCAATTTATAATCATTCATACTGTCATATGAGAGATGATGGAGGGAAGGGGAGGGGGTCACAAAGGAGGGGGGTGGTTCGATAAAGGGTTAATGGTGGAACCACATCTATGGAGCATATTGCAAGGGTACAAGTCAAATCTATCAAGTATTGAACACAAATGTCTTAACACTGTGATTAAGTAAATGTGATGAAAGCTATGTTAATTAGTAGGATGTAAGCCCTTCAATTTGTACAAATAATCAACACAATGAATCCCACAAAGGCATAAATGTATTCATGATCTATATATATATGACTTAATAAAAAAAGATCTGGGAATAAATTTAAGAGGCAAGGCACGGAGGACAGAATAGGAGAGTCCACTGAATAAATATTTAAAAATCCACACCTAGGCACATTTGAGTTTAGGACACCAAACATATTCAAATAGAAAGGACAAAATATATACAAAGTAACAATCAGGCAGAGCAAGGTGGTTCATATCTGTAATCCTAGCACTCTGGGAGGCCCAGATAGGCGGATTGCCTGAGGTCAGCAGTTCCAGACCAGCCTGAGCAAGAGTGAGATCCTATCTCTACTAAAAATAGAAAAACTGAGGCAAGAGGATCTCTTGAGTCCAAGAGTTAGCTGTGAGCTATGATGATGCCATGGCACTCCATACCCAGGGCAACAACAAAAACAAAGTCACAATTAAATGAACAAAAATTTTCTCAAGAGTAACCATAGAACCAGAAGAAAGTAAAACAATTTCTTCAAAGTACTAAGATAAAACAAATTCTAACAAAGGATTATAATGACAAACAGGCCAGAGCACAGTGGCTCACCCCTATAATCTTAGCACTCTGGGAGGCTATGGGCGGAGGGGGGGTGGGGTGACTTTAGCCCAGGAATTTGAGGTTGCTGTGAGCTAAGCTGATGTCACTACACTCTAGACTGGGCAACAGTATGAGACTCCATCACTAAATAAATAAATAAATATCAGCAATAAGACAGATTGAACAGAGTTCAAGTGTTCTGAAAAATTCCAGTAACGCTTGGGAATTATTCGTGTCAAAAATTTAAAATTAAGGAACAAAAAAATAGAAATATAATTTATTATTTTTCGAGATTATCAAATTTGAGTCACAGAGTATGAAAGAAGATAGCATGTTAAAATTATCTAGGAAATTTTTTAAGATTAGATAATTATCTCTGGAGGTTACACTAGTTGCACTCATGAATCACCACATAAATTAACAATTGTGAAACTATGTTACTGTGTAAAGCATTCTACCTTACAAGTGTGCTGAGAGCACAAAAGGAAGTTAAGAACCACTGCTATATACTATCAAATTCCTCTAACAAAGTTATAGGAATGACAAATAACAAGCAGGTTAAAAAAGTAACTGTTAGAGGGTGGCGCCTGTGGCTCAAAGGGATAGGGAGCAGGCCCCATATGCCGGAGGTGGCAGATTCAAACCCAGCCCCAGTTAAAAACTGCACACACATACACCAAAAAGTAACTGTTAGAGCACACTATGTTGGAAAGGCTTTTATAAAAAATCCCCACTCTGGCTCGATGCCTGTGGCTCAATTAGCTAAGGCACCAGCCACATACACCCGAGCTGGCAGATTCGAATCCAGCCCGGGCCCACCAAACAAAAAAATAGCCGGGTGTTGTGGCGGGCGCCTGTAGTCCTAGCTACTCAGGAGGCAGAGGCAGGAGAATCACTTGAGCCCAGGACTTGGAGGTTGCTGTGAGCTGTGATGCCACAGCATTCTACCTGAGGCGACAGCTTGAGGCTCTGTCTCAAAAAAAAAAAAAAAGAAAAGAAAAGAAAAGAAAAGAAAAAAAGAAAAGAAATCCCCACTCTTTAAATTTAAAGAAAAAAAGGGTATATCATTTCTTTCTAGTAGCTATTTTATATTTATGTAGCTATATAATCTCTGAAAATACTTATGCTTATATTAAAAACAATGTGGTATTGTTTTTAATTACAATGTTTAATTTATAATCTATATAATAATTTTTTAATTAAAATGTTTAATTTATAATCTATATAAGCTTATAATCTACAAACTATATAATCTCTGAAAATATGCTTATATTAAAAACAATGTGGTATTGTTTTAATTACAATATTTAATTACACAGGTTACAATGTTGATATAATTCTTTATTACATTTCATTGGAAAATCTAGTATTTCTAAAATTTCATAAGAATCTATCTGGCAAATAAGAAAACTTTCTTTTCAAGGTAAAATAAATGATTATACATAATAAAATAAAGCAATATTGAATCAAACCAAATGAGTTACAATGCTTGATAAAATGCTACATATTGGTAAAAACCCTTACTATTTTCAATTTATAATCACATCATAAGAAACCAAATTAACTGGAGCATAGCATACAAGACCACAACATACTACCCTTATTACATTTAGCACTAGTTAAATTCTCATTAAAGCAATTCTGCTTTCAAAGAACAGGAACAAGGCTGGAAAAAAAAGTACAAAGAAAAGATTTCTCTTGGGGCGGCGCCTATGGCTCAAAGGAGTAGGGCGCTGGCCCCATATACAGGAGGTGATGGGTTCAAACCTGGCCCTGGCTAAAAACTGCAAAAAAAAAAAAAAAGATTTCTCTTATTTTCTCAAGCAATCACTTGTTAAACTTCTTAACTCCTGCAAACAAGTTCAAGGATTGAGAATTCATATAATGCCCACCCTTCCTATTCATAATTAAGGTCCAGGATAAGGGGAAAAATCTGAGCAGAATAGGACTGAGATAATAAAGGAGAGAGAGTGGAAGAGAAGAGGGGAGACTGGGGGAGTAAGAGAAGAAGTTGGGAAGGGGGGAACAGAGAAAGAGATTTTTTAAATTTAACCCAAGAGGAAAGGGATAATTTACTAAAACATAACTTTATAAGTTGTCTGTAACTTGAAATCTTCATGAAAACAAAAGGTTTGAAGGGGAGGGGTATATCACAGATTAGACACACACTACAGATAAAATGATGAGCCCTCTACATTTCATTAGGTGTTTATAGCCATTATATTCCCAAATAACTTCTTAAACTACCACACAGTTGCTCTACCTCTTCAAAATTCTATTTTAAATGTGTTAATACTCACTTCTACCTAATTAAGAACCGATTTTTCCATAGACAAATGATACTTAGCTATTATTTTTTCAGACAAATTCAATTTTATTTTCTATGTAACTGTAGATACAATATACACCTTACCATGAATTAGTATTATAAACTCCTTTACCATCACACTCTTTTTAGTGTCACACACAAAAAAGTAAATTAGAATAATCATTCCAAGTAACTTTGTAGCTATAAAGAGAATTCTCCACTCTTAAGGACTTTCCACACCTTCATATTCTAATGTAAAGAGGTCAATCAACTCAAGCCATTAGCAAGCTTATGTGGATACCACTCTGGTTTAGATACTTACCCTGTTTCTATGAGCATTGATTGATGCATAACGAACTGTCCCTCGAAATCCTGCCACAGCTCGAGGCTACAACAAAGCCAAGTAAAGAATAATAAGCATGCTTCAAATAGCAATAGATTCAGCACACTTGAGCCCATGAAGTAAATGGTGGACAAGTTCATTATTATCACAATAAAACACTATTTTAATTTCTCTAACTTTAGAAAACTAGAGAGAAACTCTAAATCGAACCTTAAAAAAAAAACTATAACATTTATTATGCTTAATTTTGTTTCAGTCCTGTTTTTTTCTGTCTAATTTTAAAATACAGTGGCATTTTTGACATATATGTATAACTCTACATTATAAGACACTAAATGCTTACATATATCCAGAATTATGCCAAGCAACATAGTATATATATTAATATTCAAGCTCTGGATACAAATAAATACATTGAAACCATGAGAAATCACTAACCTAACATACCAATCTTTTCATATCTTTGTTTTGTTTCATTAAATTCAATTCAGAGGTGGCAGTAACTTGTACCCTACCAATATATATAATTAGTTTATTAAAAATTCAAGTTATTGGGTACTTAACAGATTTCAGATACTGAGAATAAAGTTAAACATGAATAATATACGATTCTAGCCCTCAGAGAACACAACTTAAAGTCCAAATTTTTTATTTGGTCTATAAGACTTTCCATGATCTGGCCCTAATCTAAAATACTCCCCCTATCTATAATGCTACTCTGTTCTTTAACCTGCTTCATTTCTTTCTCATAATTCCATTTACTACCCCAAATAAATTATACTTGTATTTTTACTTTGTTTATCCAAACAATATAATTCAAGTTTCCTAAAATCAAATAAACAAAATTGTACAATATGACAAAAATCTACAAAGACGATTTTTGATTCTATATTACTAGAATATGGGAAAATTATCTCAGTCATAATCATGATTGAAAAGATAAGAAATTAATTTCATACCACCAAAACTTTAAGGAAGCAGATAGATGCCAAAATAGACAGGAGCTGAGACCAAATAAGACTTTTGTAAATCACATCCTGAGACTAAATAATTCCACTTAAAAATAGTGAAATAGAGTAACAACCAATGCTTAAAGTTTTGGTCAACCTCTCAACATTAAGTCTGCCCTCAAGTTGCCTCTGTATATATTTTAAGTCTGGCCTAACAGTTTCTCCATACATAGGGAACTGTGACCTAAAAAGACTGTAACCCACACTTGTACGAAATAGCCAAGTCTCAGCCAACCACAGGCAGCCAACTGTTCAAAGCAGGTTCAAATAAGGCAAACACCCATCTGCAACCAATCCAGCTTACTTCCATTTTCTGTATGTCCCTTTCCTTTTTCTGTCCATAAATGCTATCCAACCACATGGCAGCCCTGGAGTCACTCTGAACTGATTCTGGTTCTAGGGGCTGACTGATTCAAGAATCAAGCTTTGCTCAATTAATTCTATTAAATTTAATTTGCCTAGAATGACCAACAAACACATGAAAAAATGCTCATCATTCCTAATCACTGAAGAAATGCAAATCAAAACCACATTGAGATATCATCTAACCTCAGTGAAATTAGCCTACATTACAAAACCCCAAAGCTGCAGATGATGGTGTGAAGACAAGGGTGTGAAGACAAGGGAACACTTATACACTGTTAGCAGAAATGCAGCCTTTTTGAAAAGAAATATAGAGAATCCTCAAAGAACTAAAAGTAGTCCTCCATTTGCTCCTATAATCCCCTCTCTACAATACTAGGGATTTACCCAGAAGAAAAAGAAATCATTTTACCATAAAGGTATCTGCACTCAAATGTTTAT
This sequence comes from Loris lydekkerianus, assembly GCA_963574355.1. Taxonomy (NCBI): domain Eukaryota; kingdom Metazoa; phylum Chordata; class Mammalia; order Primates; family Lorisidae; genus Loris; species Loris lydekkerianus. The sequence goes on along the minus strand of CAUYPK010069673.1, from coordinate 12,276 downwards.
CATAGCTCAAGTCACAATTGCCAAGATGTGGAAACAACCCAAGTGCCCATCAACCCATGAATGGATTAACGAACTGTGTATTGTATACCATGAAATACTATTCAGCCAAAAAAATGGCAACTTTACATCTTTTGTATTTACCTGGATGGAGTTGAAGAACATTTACCTTAGTAAAATATCACAAGAATGGAAAAGCAAGTATCCAACTTATTCAACACTGCTATGAAACCAGTAGATAAACAACTACACGCCCACACAAGAGAAAAACAAAATTAAATTCAAGTGAGGGGAGGGGGAAGGAGAGAGGAGGGTAATGGGGAGCAAGGAAGGGGTGTGGTAGGCTCCCACCTAATGGACACAACATAGCGGGTATATGGTACCTCCCAGGTGAGGTGCTCAACTACAACTTGGACTTTACCTAATAGACACAGTGTAACCTAATAGTTTGTACCTTCATATTAATCTGAAATCTTAAAAAATTTAATTTGTCTAAAGTTTATTTATTATTTTGAGACAGAGTCTCACTCTGTCACCCTCAGTAGAGTACTGTGCAGTCACAGCTCACAACAACCTCAAACTCTTGGACTCAAGGGATCCTCTTGCTTCAGCCTCCCAAATACCTGGGACTCCAAGTAATTGTCACAACGCTGAAGTTTTTCTTTTAACACACCTAAGAGCCCTCTAAAATATAGTAGAGGTTGTAGTGAAGGGAACTGGGAAGGAGATTCAAAAATTTAATGAAGATATAGTTATAGATGATAGGCTGAGCAGGAGAGAAAGGGTGAGGAAAAGATAGCTCTCCTAAGGTCAAAACAAATAAATACCAAACACTGAACTCAGAAACTATTCCATCTTAGGAGATAGAATTTGATTAGTTTGTCAAAGAATTTATGCCCCAGAATATTGCCATCAACAATAGAGCAACTGGGGCTCAGCACCTGGAGCTCCATGGCTAGGGTGCCGGCCACATACACCAAAGCTGGCAGGTTCAAGCCCAGCCTGGGCCTGCTACAACAACATTGACAACTGCAACAAAAAAATAGCTGGGCGTTGTGGCGGGCGCCTGTAGTCCTAGCTACTTGGGAGGTAGAGGCAGGACAATCTCTTGAGCCCAGGAGTTGGAGGTTGCTGTGAGCAGTGATGCTACAGCACTCTACCAAGGGTAACAAAGTGAGACTCTGTCCCAAAGGGAAAAAAAAAATAGAGCAACTGGCTTGCCATGAGTAGAATTTAACAGCTGGGTGTGTTCAGAGAAAGAGCAGCAGTAAGCCTTAACAGTACCATTGTCATTCCAGAGCAACTGTGGGCATACCCAAAGATGCACCTCTGTGAGAAGATGTAACAGAAACCTAATACTGTGTTATGGGAGGGTAGGGAGGAGGCAGTAGATTTTAATAAAATAATTCAGTCAATCACTAAATAAACAATAATAATAACAAGCCCTGGAAGCAGGGGACCAGTACCCACAGTTGCTGTAATGTTTTATCTATAATGCCCAGTTTCTAACAAAAAAATTATAAGGCATGCAAAGAAACAGGATTCTATGACCCATACATCAGGGAGAAAATCTGGCAACAGATACTCCCTGTGAAAGTGATCAGATATTGGATTTAACAGGAAAAGATTTCAAAGTAGCTATTATGGGAGGGAGGAGGTTTGACAGAGGGAGGGTAAAAGGCAGGACCACATCTATGAAGCATATGACAACGGTACAAGTCAAATCTGTCAAGTGTAGAACATAAATGTCTTAGCACAATAATCAAGTAAATGAGGTGAAAGCTATGTTGATTGGTTTGATCTAACGACATCAGATTGTATAAAAAAAAATCAACACCTTGTACCCCACATATGCATAAACGTTTTCATGATCTATGTGTATACACATATGTGTATGTGTATTTGACTTAATAAAAAAAAGTAACTGTTATATTAATATAATAAATACATTCAAGAAACTAAAGGAGGCTCGGCACCTAGAGCACAGCAGCTAGGGTGCCAGCCACATACACGGGAACTGGCAGGCTCAAATCTAGCCTAGACCTGCAAAACAATGACAACTACAACCAAAAACTAGCCAGGTGCTGTAGTGGATGCCTATAGTCCCAGCTACTTAGGAGGCTGAGGAAAGAGGATCTCTTAAGCCCAAGAGTTTGAGGTTGCTGTGAGCTATGATGCCACAGCACTCTACCCAGGGCAACAGCTTGAGACTCTGTCTCAAAAAAAAAAAGAAAGAAACTAAAGAGAAGCTTGATTAAACAGGTAAAACAAAGTATGAGAAGGTATCATCAAATAGAGAATATCAACACAGAGGACCAAATGGAAATTTTTGGAATTAAAAAGTATAATAACTGAAATAGAAAAATTGTAATACATAGGAAGGACCTCATACTACAAAAAAGACCCCGAATTCCAAAGGGTCAATGTATGTTCTTCTAACATCACTGTAAACCTACTTCTAATATACATTTTTTTTTTTTCTTTTGAGACAGAGTCTCAAGCTGTCACCCTGGGTAGAGTGCCATGGCATCACAGCTCACAGCAACCTCTAACTTTGGGGCTTAAGCAATTCTCTTGCCTCAGCCTCCCAAGTAGCTGGGACTACAGGCACCCACCACAACGCCCTGCTATATTTTGGTTGTAGTTGTCATTGTTTGGCAGGCCTGGGCTGGATTCGAGCCCAGCTCCAGTGTACATGGTTAATGCACTAGCCACTTGAGCTATAGGAGCCGAGCCATAATATACATTTTTTTTTTTAAGCCAAAAAATTCAATAATAAAATTGATTAATTTCATTCATAATTAAATCACAAACTTGATACACCACTTCTTGGATAACATCCATTCTCATACACAATTATTATTTCTTTAAAAAGTATTATACTACAAAGAACAGGCTAATTATTAAATATTTAACAATAGTATAAAAAATCTTACTGGTCTGACGTCACCACAGGAATTGGTAAATTGTCGAGCCAAGCCAAAATCAAGCATGTAACATTTCCTACATGTACTAGGAAAGCGACCCATGGCGAAGTTCGACTAGAAAAGTAAAGAAGGAAAATCTATACTTTTCTTATTATGATACTTAGTCCTTTTATCTTACTCTTATTATAGTTTAATTCCTCTTCTATTTAAACTTCATCTAACACACATTTCCATACATACTATTCTAGTCAATGATGCTTATTAGATATTAATGCATAATTTACATAGTGGGTTCTATTAATGCCCAGCATCAGATAAACTTAAAGCAAAAAACAAATTAAATGATTGCATAAGGTTACAGACAACATTAAGTCTAAGTCACTGCTTAAATGATAACTCAATCCCTACCTTTTAAAGATGAGAAAAAATACATATATACATATTAAATATAGTATATATACAAAACATTTTAAAGGAAGTTCTTATAGGCATGGTAAAGCCGAATTTTGCTAAGTCTAAAATTTAAGTACAATTTAAGGAAACATTTTAAAACAGACTTAAGGAAAATACACTTTTCATTCTTCCGTTAATGAAAATCAATGTAATATCTAATGGCTATAAATTTGCAAAGATGGATACGTAAGAGGATTTGTGAAGGCAAAAGCCAAACTGTTACAGAATTGTTAGCATTCCTTTTAAAACAGTTTTACTTAAAGAGCTTTCTGATAAAAATGGAACCTCTTCAATCACCTTGATTCTCAAATAATGTCACTTACATTAAATCTGACTCTACTATGTTAAATTTACTTGGCATTTTCATTTAAACTAATTTTAGAAATCACGTAACAACAGATGGCTATACTTGTCAATGTGCCAAAGTATAATAAGTTTATAGTAAATACAGTATATCAGAAATGGGTCATTTCTCCTTATGAATAAAACATCAATGGAGAAAAAAAGCATTATTTCACAGTGACAGAAATGACAATTTCTAAGAAAAGCAGAATAGCAAAAAACCACTCAGGAGAAAAATTAAAAGTCTTTCACAATTGATGATTTCTTATAAATATAATGTGTGACTGGAGAAATAGTTCAAAGAACACAATGCGAACATCTAAAAGGTACATAAATACTTTTTAAACCATCCCAGAAAAAATAAATCCAAATAACTACCATTTAGGCACGAGGCAATTAATTAGCAACGTTAACAAAAAAGTAAAAGTCAAGTATATACTTTTTTTGATCTAGTACCTTTTGTACTTGATTAAACAGGTAAAACACTGTGTAAGTGATTATATATTGATTTCATAATAATATTGAATCCAGTGGATACTTTTTTCCATTCTTGAGATACTTTACTAAGAAGAATATGTTTCCACTCCATCCAGGTAAACTTAAAAGATGTAAAGTCTCCATGTTTTTTCTTTATGGAATTGAAGACAATTTTTCTAAGTGAAGGATTGCAAGAATGGAAAATCAAACCCATATGTACTCAATACTAAATTAGAACTAGTTGATCAATAATCATGTGCCCATATAGAAGCAAAACTCAATGGAATTCAAGTAGGTGGGAGGCAGAAAGATGCGTAAATTCACACCTAAGAGATACATCACGGGTGGAGGGCACACTTATAATTTTGACTTCAAATATACAAAAGCAAACTATGCAACCAAAATGTGTGTATTCTGAAATATACATAGATATACACACACGCAGTCTATACATGCATATGTATATGTATATTCATACACACACACACAGAATACATATACTTTTTTCTTTATTTTTTTCTTTCTTTCTTTTTTTTTTTTTTTTTTGAGACAGAGTCTCAAGCTCGGGCTCAAGCGATCCTCTTGCCTCAGTTTTTCTATTTTTAGTAGAGATGAGGTCTCGCTTTTGCTCAGGTTGGTCTCAAACTTGTGAGTTCAAGCAATCCACCTGCCTCGGCCTCCCAGAGTGCTAGGATTACAGGTGTGAGCCACTGCACCCAGTCTATACTTTATTTTTTTAAAAGATGGGGTTTCACTATGTTGCCTAGGCTGGAGTGCAGTGGTTATTCATTGGTATATGAGATCACAGTTCAAGGTAGCCTCAACTCCTGGGCTCAAGTGATCCTCCTGCCTCTGACTCCTGAGTATCTAGGACTACAGGCTCACACCACTGCACCAGGCCTCATTGTTAATCTGGCTGCCAAGCAACTTTTCAGTGTGTGAGAAAGCTCTTGAAAAAGTTGTAGTTTGTAGTTTTCACATTAAAAATATTAAGAAGTAAGTTACATTTTTGCTTCCAGCCCTCTCCAGAAACAAAAATAATACCTTGTATTTAACCACAGCAAATACAGAAAGCTACATTGTAATTTATAGTGTCTGATCATAACATTAAGAGTACCAAACTCATTCTTTGCTCTTCTGGAAAAGGCCCCTACCGGTTTAATGTCTCGGTGCAAGAATCCCACAGAATGGATGCTTTCAATAGACTCCAAAATCTGTCTACCCAGCCGAAGAGTAGTGCTAATGGTAAATGTGCCCCGGGACTGGCTACGGCGAAGATCTGCCAGATTCCGACCCTATAGAAAACAAATAAACACTGTCAAATATGGTACTAAAACTATGTTGTAAGAGAAGACTGGAAAATTATTTACCTTTGAAGAGTGTTTCAACAGAAAAAGCAAGGGTCACCAAAATTGTGATCCTCTCACTCAACAGAAGAGATTCTCTTAATAAGGTGAATATATGAAATATGAATATTTCAGACAAATTTAAGAATAAACAGTTTTCAGCATATCATGTTTCTGATTCATCACATTTTCCTTTATCTCTCATGTTATAAGAAAATATAGACATGATTATTTAAAATATAAATAACCAAATATTTTATAGATATAAATATATAAAATGTATTTGCCCAGAGCAGCAATTCCTCATTACTGCCTAACATACATTCCCATTTAAGCTAATTAACTTTCCTCCACCAGTTTCCTTATAAAATGAAGCTAATAAAACCTCCCCCTCAGAGGTTGTGAAGATTAAAAAAAAAAAAACATTAATACTTTTTGGGTTTTTTAGAGACAGAGTCTTACTACGTTGCCCTTGGTAGAGTGCCGTGGCGTCACAACTCACAGCTTCCTCCAACTCTTGGGCTCAAGCAATTCTCTTGCCTCAGTCCCAAGTAGCTGGGACCTCAGGTGCCTGCCACAATGCCTGGCTATTTTTTTTTTTTTTTTTTTTAATTGTAGTTGTCATTTGTTGTTTAGCAGGCCTAGGCTGGTCTCGAACCCGTCAGCCCTGGTGTATGTGGCTGGCACCGTAACCACTGAGCTACGGCACTGAGCCACATGTAAACTTTTAAAATGTACTTTTGCGTACACAGTAGGTACTCACTAAATGCTAACTGTTGTTATGTTAACTACTAATGCTAACATGATAGGACAAATGTTCAATTACTTGTAGCAGTAGATAAAAGCAATGAAATGTATCCAGCCTGTGCCAAATGTATTACATTCATAATTGTGTTTAATCCTCAGAGCACCCTAAGTAGAAGTTGTGCCTGTTTCTGTTTTACAGATGAGGAAACCAAAGCTCAGAGAAGTTAAAGAATGCTAACCTGTTTTCAAATCTCAGTCTGTCTGATTCTAAAGTAGTTTTTTCCTGTAGTGCTTTTCTACCATAATTTTTCATGATGTTGCTCCACACCAAGTAAGTTCCTTGCTGCTTAAGCAATAAACCAGTAATCCAAAGAGGAGAGCAGGGCTATGATCATGCAGTTCTAATGCCCAAAAAGTGGAGACGCTCATATCACTAAAGTACTTAAATACGCCAATCTCTTTACTACCAAAATTTCATAGTGTATGTCTGGGATTACTATGCCATTAAATACCATCCCTTCACACAGCTGACAGACTTTTGAAAAAGTAATCAATTCTTGAGTATCGTTCAAAATGAATTATTAATTACTCCTCAATAATCTAAGAGTTTAAAGATTATAGTAAAGTCAAGAGCCCATCATGTTTCCTATTTTCTTTTTAAAATACAGTTTTCCCACAGCATAAGTTAATTGGTATTTATCTTTATTATTATTTTTAATCTTAAGGAAGTTTACTGTCTTCTACATCCCTTGTAAAATAAATGGCAATCTAGAGCAATGAGTTTAATAACCCCATGAAGGTACCAGCATTCCAATCACTTTTTTCTTCAAAAATCATATTTTTGATTATCAAAAGTTCTAATATTAGAACTTTATTTGAAAATAACTCACCATCATAAAAGCTTTCAAGAAAGTCAATTAATTTTGGGTTTTGATCTTAGTAATGATTTGAAAGATTTAAGTCTTTTAAATATAAGTCTAACATATCGATTAGCAAAATCTGAGAAGAAAAATATAAGGCCAACAAGAATATGGACAGAAGTATTACTAACATGGTAAAAACAAACAGGTTTGACCTACCACATTATACTTCAGAGTAAATACTACTAGTGCTTAATAATTGCTAGAGAAAAAACTTTTTTTAAATCTATACAATAGTCACCACTTATTCAGTTTCACTTTCCAGGTTTAGGCTACCTGTAGTCAACCATGGCTCAAAGTATTAAATGGAATATTCCAGAAATAAACAATTCATAAGTTTAAAACTATGGACCGAGTAATATGAAATCTCATGCTATCTTGCTCTCATGCATCTTACTGACTGCTATGCAGCCATTTTAAAAAAACAACCAATGATCTGGCTCAGCACCCATAGCACAGTGGTTACAGCACCAGCCACATACACAGAGGATGGCGGGTTCAAACACAGCCCAGGCCAGCTGAACAACAATGACAAATGCAACAAAAAATAGCTGGGTGTTGTGGTGGGAGCCTGTAGTCCCAGTTACTTGGGAGGCTGAGGCAAGAAAATCACTTAAGCACAAGAGTTGGAGGTTGCTGTGAGTTGTGACACCACTGCACTCTACCCAGGGCGACATAGTGTGACTCTGTCTCAACAACAACAACAACAAAAAATCAATGATCTTTACATATAGTAATATGGAACGAACAAAAGAAGAAAGTTCATTTTGTCCAAGTAATTCTACAAGCTTAACAAGATTCCAATAAAAATACAAGTACATTTTTTAATTGAAAATCTGAAACATACTTATAAGGAGAAAAAAATAAAATGAACCTGATGTTTCTATCCACCACCCAGAATTAACCATTATCAATTCATGACCAATCTTGTTTCATCTATTACCATCTGCTCATACATACCCTCTCCTCTCCCACTTTAACACAGTAGATTATTTTCATGTAAATTCCAATCATATCATTTCATCTATACATAAATTAAAAGGCACATAGGGAAAAAGAGATAAAAACATAAAAAGAAGTTATCAGTAATTCTATTGTTATAAATTTGAATTAGAAACATCAACATAAACCATGACATATTTTCACTTAAAAAATATATGCCCTGGAGCCCCATGATCGCATTAATGTACACAGCTATGATTTAATTAAAAAAAAATAAAAATAAATGATAAATGGCAAAAAAAAAAAAAAAAATGATATATTTGCCCTGGATCTCTCCACTTGGGAAGAATTAAAAATAATGATCAAGTCAACTGCAGCAGTCTAGAATATGGTCTCTAAACACCATTTTTCATTAAGGAATCAGAACTTAAAGGAGATATTATTCCAGATCTGAAGCATGAACTACACAGAATGACGCCAGTACATGGTTATTATATCAAAAAACAAGGATGCTATCAAAGACTGCTACAGCCTAATCCTGTCAAAATGAATTAGGATCCAACTTGAAGGGCATCCCATTCGCCAAAGAAGGGACAATTTTCTCTTTGCTTTTAAAGAGAAAGGCAACTACAATGATTGAAAGATACCAAGTATATGTTAAATCCATGACTTCATGGATTTATTACATATTTATATATATATTTATATTAGAGAACCAACTCATTATTCTGAAAACTGATAAATAATCAAATATTAAGTTCTACCTTTCCTGTATTCCGTGTATCCAGGATAACCTAATAGAGGATGGAGAACTTTTTAGAAAAAGAATTCTAGCTAATAAAGAAGAAATGACAGAATAGTGTATCTGCAACCCCCATTAAAATAATGGGTTTAGGCAACGATTACTAATGGGTTGATGAAACCATCAGTAACTTTAAAATGGATGGATTAGACTGACAATCTCTGAACCCACTGATGAATCTTAACATGGTTAAAAGAAAAATCAGATACTGCCTCCTGGTACGATGCAATAGGAGACACAAATCCACCTCTGAAGTAGACTGGCTACTAAAACTGAAATCTTACTTAATTATAAATTTATAAATTATAAATTATAAAAAATGAGCAGAAGGACATCTTTTTATTTATTTATTTATTTATTTTTGAGACAGAGTCTTACTTTGTCGCCCTCGGTGGAGTGCTGTGCCATCACAGTTCACAGCAACCTCCAACTCTTGGACTTAAGCGATTCTCTTGCCTTAGCCTCCTGAGTAGCTGGGACTACAGGCGCCTGCCACAATGCCCAACTATTTTTATTGCAGTTGTCACTGTTGTTTTAGCTGGCCAGAACTGGGTTCAAACTTGCCACTCTCAGCATACGGGGCCGGCGCCCTACCCATTGAACTACAGGCACCGCCCAACAGAAGGACATCTTAAAAACCACCACAAAGAAACAATCAGCAAAACCAGAATATGGTAACTTCTGCATGTCAAAGGACCCCATTGAATGACAATCAAAATATAATGAAAGGCTTAGTGCCTGTAGCTCAGTGGTTAGGGGCCAGCCACATCCACCAGGGCTGTTTAGCCCAAGCCTGCTAAACAACAATGACAACTACAACAAAATAGCTGGTGGGCACTTATAGTCCCAGCTACTTGTGAGGCTGAGGCAACAGAATCACTTAAGCCCAAGAGTTTGAGGTTGCTGTGAGCTGTAACGCTACAGCACTCTATTGAGGGCAATATAGTGAGACTCTGACTCAAAAAGAAAAAAAAAAGTAACAAAAATAAAACTGCAAGAAAATAAAAGACAGTGAGAACGAATAGATTAAAAAGAGGCTTAATGACTAGACACAGTGGTTTGGCTCATGTCTGTAATCCCACACTTTAGAAGGCCAAGCAGGAGGATTGGCTTAAGGCCAGGAGCTTAAGATCAGCCTGAGCAAAAGCAAGACCCCATCTCCACAAAAAAATAGAAAAATTAGCTGGGCATAGTGGCATGCACCTGTAGTCCCCAGCTAATTGAGAGGATGAGATAGGAAGATCACTTAAGCCCAGGAGTTCCAGGTTGCAGGGAGCTATAATGAGGCTACTGCACTAAAGAAAGAGTGACAGAGCAAGAGTGAGACCTTGTCTCAAAAAAAAAAAAAAAAAGTCTGGTTTGACATCTGCAGGTCAGTCATTAGGACACTGGTCACATGCACAGGGGCTGGTAGGTTCAAACTTGGCCAGGGCCAGCTACACAACAATGACAATAACAACTACAAAAATAGCCAGGCATTGTGGCAGGTGCTTATAGTCCCAGCTACTGGGAGGCTGAGGCAAGAGAATTGCTTAAGCCAAAGAGTTTGAGGTTGCTGAAAGCTGTGATGCCATCGCACTCTACCCAAGGCAACATAGTGAGACTCTGTCTCTTCCTGGGATAGAAGGAAAGAGAACGCACCTGACATGAGATTAACCATATATTGATCATTGTTAGTGGGACACTGAGTAGATGGTTCATTATACTAGTTTCTCTACTTTTGTGTATGTCTAATTTTTATCACAATAATTAAAAGTTGTTTTATTTTGAGTCATAGTCTCACTTTGTCACCCTGAGTAGAATGCCGTGGCATCATACCTCACAACAACCTCAAACTCTTAGGCTCAAGTGATCCTCCTGTCTTAGCCTCCCAAGTAGCTGGGACTACAGGCACCAGCCACAACATCCAACTAGTTTCAGAGACAGGGTCTTTCTCTTACTCAGGCTGGTCTTGAACTCCTGAGCTCAGGTGATCCACCTGCAACAGCCTCCCAGAGTGCTAGGATTGCAGGCATGAGCCTCTGAGCCCGGCCTGAAAGTTTTTTTATTTTTAAATATGATAGCTCTTGTGTTAGGCAATCTAAACATACATTTGTACTCATTACAGGACTCAAAAGTTTTTTGCCCTTTATTAAGTAGCGTGCTTATCATAAAATATCACCCTTTTGCTACACCAAGGACGCTAATGTAAAGCCTCTACAGTGACAGGATATTAGATTAAACCCAAGCTTTACTGAGAAAATAAATGTGTACAACTTGAATTCACTAAGAATTTAAGACCCATTTTAATGGTATATAGCCAGAATTTCTACAAGAAAGATAGGATTATTCCTTAGAAATATTTAAGGCAGATATTATGTCATTGAATTACCAGGAGAAAGAGAACAAGGTTAACTTAAGAATAATAAATTTCCCCCTTCATTGCCAGACATTCTGTGCCCCCTCTTCCTCTTATCTTTCAATAAACTGTCTTTTTGCTTAAAAAAGAAAAATATTGAATTTCAGGTTTTAGCTAGGTTTGAGCATTTGAATTTTATACAAACATATGGGAGAGACCTAGAGTTACCTTTCATATGCCAAATGAGAGAGAGCATGCTCTAGCAGTTGTACTAGCTTTATCCTTCCAAATCAAGTCAATCATAACTATAACAAGAGAGTTTAATGGGTTAATTTTACAAGATGAAAGTCAAATGGAAAGGTTCTTAGGAAACTCCATAGGAGCTTGTCAAAGGCCATAAAGGCCATCACTACCTGATATACACTAGTCCCCTTAGTTTTCCCAGTACCATGAGCCTTTCGCATTTATAGAAAATGAGATTTTGGTAACTGTAACAATAAAAAGGAGTATGAACTGACACTAACAGAGACTCTGCAGACTAAAAAAATCTCTTCTCCCTAATTCTCCAGTCAGTAGTAACCTGAAGACAAAACTGGAGTTTACTACAGCAAGAATAATGTCCTTAGTTTTAATGCCTATCCAATGAGTTAGTTCCAGGAAAACCATAAGCCTCCTTGAGCTTCAACCTCTCCATCTATAAAATGGGGACAAAACCTGTCCTCTTCACTCCATGAAGTATGGCAAGGTTCAAATAAAATGTATCATAAATCCAGATAAATCCAGATAAAAACTATAATATCATACAAAAAATTATATTATTACTGGCCAAAGTGAGACAAAGTATCGTATATACTCAAGTATAAGCCAACCCCCTTAATTTTACCCTAAAAACTGGGAAAACTTAGTGACTCGAGTATAAGCCGAGGTGGAAAATGCAGCAGCCACTGGTAAATTTCAAAAATAAAAATATATACCCAAAACAATT
>CAUYPK010069672.1:0-15311 GCA_963574355.1 Loris lydekkerianus | reverse complement strand
CATCCCATGCACCATTTGTGATGGGTCAGTCTCCACCAGGGTCCTCAAATCCTCGTCCTGGATTACTCTAGATCAACCACTTCGGGGCTCATCTTCGAGGCTAAAATTTCCGGAATGAAATTTTGCAAACCAATGTTGAATGGTGCGTTCATTAACACTATCATTGCCAAATGCCTGGTTAATTTTTTGGGCTGTTTCGGCAGCGCGTTGGTTCAATTTGAAATGGTAGAGAAAAATTGGCCTAAAATCACTTAATGACATCATATAGTAATAAGCTTAAAAGTAGAAAAAAATGAACAGCATCAATGTATAGAGTACAAAATTCTCCATTGATCTGTATATACCACGACACAGTAGAATACATATTTATTGAGACATGGAGCTACAAAAACACATGACATTAAAACAGACAAAACGTTTGAAACAACCTAATAGCTCTATGATTTGATAATTGCGATATGTTGCAACTAGGATGAAATGAGAAGGTAATGAGGATAGCATATGTCAATATTTTTAACTGGGTTCAGTAAATATAGTTGGTGATCAACAGTATTAGTATTGTTAATCTTTGATTGTTGTGTGTAAAGAAGATACTGCAAGAATGTAATTTGGGTCATTTTGATTTTATTATCTCTTATACTTCTTGAAAACCAGAATTCTCAGCATGGAATTAAAAAGATTCATATGAAATATAGACGAGGTTATGAAAAACCTTTTAATGACATATAGTGAATAGCAATATGAGTATGAAAGCATGAATGTAATCTAATGAGTCATGGTTAGAATAACAGGTAGATGTTTGTGATTTATAGGATTTATGGGCACTAAATAGCAGTTCCTTCCCTACTGATTACCTACCATATCTAAATTTCTAAATCAGGATAAGCATTCAACACAACACAAAAATTTTAAATGAATACACCCAATGAATAATTACCACTCCTAATGCCACATACCAGCCCAATACAATTGCAGGAAACTTGAATATTTTTATGTTTCTAATTTGGCAAATAGAAATTTAAAAAATTCTAAAAATGTTTAAACTTAAAAAATTTAGAATTTTATAAAAAAATTTAAATATATAGATATTTATTTATGTACGTGTGTGTATAAACATATGTATATGCATTTACTTATCTCAGTTCCAAAATTTAACTGGCACTTAAAAAAAAAAATGTCCTCATACTGTTTGGTCTTTCTTGATATTCTATTCCCTGGTCAAGCCAGTAACAGAGTGATCACAAATATAAAGCAATTTCACACCCCTAGCATGTATTGCAAAGCAAAAGTGTGTCTCAGAGGGAGAGATGTGTCATCCTCCACAAGAGGACCCTCAAGTCTTAGTACACACAGTCTTTTTACTGTCCCTTTTATGTTTACTGGCTTGTCCTGCCTCTTCGTTGACTAGATTCCTGTGTTTGGGTGACTGACAGCTTTGGGTTATATAAAAGGTTACATAGCAGGCAACATAACAGATTGGGGTTATCAGGATTCTCAGATCCTTCATGGAAAACATACTGGGGGTCAAAACCATGATGGTAATTAGATAGTAATGAGCCCCCGGTCAGTTACAGTCATAAGGAGCTCCATACTGCGCATTCTCTAACTAGAAGTCTCTAGTCACGAGCATCTCAGATGGTGGTTTCTTTGCTGCATTCAGATTGGTTCTCACTCTTCATGCTTAAGCACTTTCTCCATTTGCCTTGCCACCTGTTTGCCTTCCTTCCTACCTAACAATAGTATCACTAGAATTCGTATTTTAATCAAAAAGCATTCATAAATTGTGAACACCAGAGTCGACTGATTAATTTATATATCATAATTTTCTAAATATTAGAATTACCTAGAAAGTAATAGAAGCATGGTTCATTATTGATCACATGATCAATCCCTGATTAGTCTAGAAAAATTACATTCCAATCTATTAGCAATGTAACTGCCCTACAGATTTGAGGTCTCTTTTAATATTGTTATTGATAGCTAACTCAACACTTATTTATAACTGTCTCTGTATTGGTTTACTTTGTATACACGTTAGTTCATATTAATAGTTAAGACTACTCCTATTTTCACAATTCTAAAGAGATAATTCTTCTTGCAGAAGTGCCTAAGACACTATAGTAGAAGTTAGCAAATTGAGAAGTAGGTCAATTTACTAGCACCTTCCAAGTAGCAGTTTTACACTATTTTAAAGCATCTAAGTAAGAAAGGCTTAATTATTTATCTTGAAGAATTGTCAATTACTAGGTATTTGCCACACCTATTCAAATGTAAAGACATACCGAAAGTTCATAATACTTGTACATTATCCCACACTTTATCTTAACCTGACATTTTCTGAACAATATATTTAAATCTGAAAAATCAAATCATTATGCTAATACTAATCTCCCTGCATTTTCTATACTGAACACAGGAGAAATAAAAGGAAATACATGGTGCCAGATGTACTTTAACTCCTAGTAGATAAAATTGCTCATATTCACATCCACATAAGTGGTGTAGTCTAGCCTTGGACTTACAAAGATAGATAGAAACAAGGCAGATTCCTAAATTATAGAGGTCCTACAGGAACATGCTCCCAATAATTGTTAGGTGCAGAAAAAAAGAAAATCCTACCCATACAAGAAAAGCACACCAATACTTGTATGTACATGGACCTGGTGTATAGATAGTGAAGTGTTTCTCCTAAAACCCAATATTCTAAGCCTGAGCTTCTAAAGCTGTGCATATCAGCATACAAGATTGTGGCATTAAAAACAACAAATTGAAAATTACAATAAAATTAGTTCAAGGCAGAATCATGGATTCTCTGGTTCACTTTATGTGTATGTATATATGTATTTATGAGGTCAATTAAGTTCATAAACTCATTCTAGAAAAAAATGCTACATACGTCATTGCTGAATGTCCCTAGGTTCATCAGATGGCCAAGAGGACCCCAGTGATATCCAGCAGTCACATATGTAGCACATTTTTAAGGATCAGTTTGCAGACTTAGCTGTCAGACCTCACAAATTGTTAGTGATTTTTGGTATGGTTAATTGGTTGATTGATGCTTTTACTATTAAATTTTTTATCAACATTTGTGTAAACGTACTTCATTGAAAATGATTGTCAAATAAAACCTTCCTCAGTAAAAATCTAGCCTACTGGTTATTCTGAAAGATTGACTGCTTTTCAATACGCTTCACTCCAAGAAAAAGAAAAAAAAAATCAAGCAGGAATCACAAATTTGTATGATCTTTCTGTTTTTTTTTATATAGAGGAAACTCTATGTGGTCCACAGGGATCACCCACTCCCCTGCGGTAGTTCTCAATATACATATCTGTATTTGTATTTCCTTTTATCTTGACGTTGTCTGATAATGCCAATTGACTCCACACCTACAAGTGAGAGATGCTCCTCCTACTATTATATCAGAGAAAACATAATTAGCTTTTATAATGATGTGTGGCTAGCTGTACTACTCCACAGAAACCTCTTTGCATATGCATTGATGATAGGAACATACCAGTACATATAAAATATCAAATTTATGTTTAATTGAAATAAACAGATGTGCCATCAAAGGGGAGAAAACATGTAGAAATATATGAAAACATTAATCAAATTTGAGTGGATTATAAAGCACAGAGATTGTGTGACTTGTGTAATAACATTTCAGTAGCACGGAAAAATGCTGAGGGTGCCAAAAAAGTATATACATTTTAAGAAAGAAAAAACTTGCATTAAAATTGTAATACTAAAGTCACATTTGACTTCTGCAATTAGAAGAGATGCAAGATATAATATATAAGGTCACAAATGTTATTGGCATATCTGAGTATTGCGATTCGAATACAGTTTTTTTCTTTCTTTAAATAGTTGTGCATATACATATGGGCACCCTCTGAGTTAAGTGGTTTGGGTTAGTCCTGAGCATCATGACCTTTCCTGAATTATTACACAAGAAATATGAAAGGATCTGAGTTCAGGGATTGTAATCTTTCTTTTATTTGAGGTTCAGAGTCCCCATAGACATGCAAAAATGAGTCATATTTAGATGTGAGAAAAAACTTAGTGGACCAATCACAATTTGTTAAATCTTGAAGCTGAGCTCCTAGCTTTGCAAAATTTGACAAGATAGTTACTATAGAAAATGCCACAAATCAAAATGGAAGAAATTCCCAGACTATAAGTCCCCCATGTAAATCAGGTTCAGAAAGGCTGGCTGTGTTCTTTATAGAAGCCACTCAAGTCCCTTTGTTTTCTTGTGAGCTTGCTAAAATCATTTTGTTTTGAAAGTAAAATATTTTCTGAAAATATTGTTACATGTTAACATCTAAGAAGTATCAAAAATCAGATTGTAATATCTCTTAAACTTGAAGACGTTATTGTTCCAATTGACTTATAAAATAAATATGAAGTACTTGTATAATTAGAATGTAAGAAAAATTCCAAGAAAAGGAAGAAATGTAATTTCTAATAATTAAATATCCTGGCCTTTAAGAAAAAAAAGAAAAAATCTAGTATCATTGAAAATGCCAACAAAAAAAAAGGTCAAACTTAAATATCAGTGGTGGATGCATAGATTAAAAATTTCAACTGAATATTAGGCTATCAACAAATAGTCATATTTATGAAAGCCTTAAATAGTAAATGTAGAATCATATAAAGATTAAGCTGGTATGATATTTCTATTGACGATAAATCCAAGGAGATGATTAGTTGTCTGGTTTAATAACGTGCCTTCAGCATTATATTTCCTTTCAATACATCTTTCTTAGAATATTTTACTTTTATTCTTTTTCCTAAAATTTGTTTTAACATTTGGTTACATTTTGCTTTTATTATTTCAAAACTCCCAGTTCTATACTAGAATCAAAACATATGCAATTCTTATAGTCACAACAGTGTAAAGAAGCATATACCTTACTGAAAATGTTTTGCAAGCTGTCTTCAAAATGTATTTGTTGTTCAGAACTTCTGACATTGCTGCAAATCATGTGGATTAAGTAAAGGCACTTACACCATCCAAATAAAATGTCTGAAGTGCTTTCTTTCTGACAAACTTTAATATCAAAGTTACAGAGGACTTGTGCTTCAGGCTACAATGCCATAACAAGACCTTTACTTAATTGTCTATTGAAAACAATTGGAAAACTGAACAAAATAGGTGCAACAACTGTTTTCAGGCATTGAACAAGCAACCCAAGAGTACGATATCTATGGAAGGGAAACACATGAGACAAATACCTCCATTGCCCAGTTTTTCGGGCTAAAGGCAACTATGTCTAGGCAGTAGACCCAGGGAGGGAAACTCAAACAAAGCCCAGTCTCTTTGGTGAAGTGAGGAGACATAAATAGTGATGTGTCTGGAGATTGAGGGCAGAATCCCAGACTAGGGATAAATGTCGAAAAACAATTCCAGAAACCAGTGATTTAAATAAGCTTTAAAATTATAAAAAACACACAATTTCTAAAATTAAATAATTTTAGAGGTTAGTAATCAAAATTGATATATAATCTAGACAAAATTTGAAGAGGGTGATTGGAATTATGACATTCCTCAAGTCATTATATATATTTTGTTGTTGTTGCCGTGCTCTATGGAAATTTATATTTATTCATAAAGAAGTTTTGATTTACTGTTACCTATGGTCATTACCAAGCAATCACATTTATTGACCTGTGGAGAAAAGTGATATTCTTGAATTCTCTAAAAACAGTATAGTAAATCTAGTAGCTGTGTAATTAACTCATAATTATGTAAGCAATAAAGGCATGATTATAAGATTATTAATATGTTAAAATTATAAGGAATTTTCTGGCATTTAATTAACATTTACCCAGGCAGGCTACAGCAAATTAAATATCAATTAATAAAAATAGTGACATTTATTTAGATGCTCTATCAGTTGTCACAATTACTAACTTGTTATCACTATCTTTAAAAATTCTGATTAAGTGCATAAAAATTCTCTACATTTTTATGTGTTAAAATATAATTATATTAGTGTCCTATGATTTTAAATTGATTACACAGATTGTCTTATAATAAATTCTCAATACTCTTCACCATCAATTAATGCATAATCAACATGCACTAGTTTGTAAAGTCAAATAAACACTTCCACAGGAATGAAGAAATCTTCTAAAAACTCTGCTTTTTAAAGTACCCAATCATATAAACCTCAGATTTAAAAATAATATACTGTATTAACCCTATGAGACCATTGATATCTACTGTAAGACACTAAATATACCTCTTCTTTAGCTGTTCTTTGACACAGGTCCATGGTTTAGAGTATTGATTTGAGACATCTAGGTGACTAATTAAGAGGTATCTATGTAAATTATAGCTTATGTATTTTAATTTTAATCAGCGGGTGCTTTTGAACGTTTATATGTATAATATTAGTTCCCAAGCAACTATTGACTCCATATATAAATCAGGAAAGCCATCAAAAGTCATAGGTAAAAAAAAATCCTTTGTTCTATGAAACCCATCATAAAATGATAGAAATGACTAGTTTTAGTGAAATAAGTTCAAGTTCAACCATTTATAGTGTACAGACCTGGCCCATAAAAACCTTCATGAAAAGATGCTACAGTTATATATATTGGACAGTCTGTTTGCTGCATGCTATAGTGTGCCCTGGCTTCTGCTGTGGAAGGATCTGAGAACCCTGCAGTGAAGACATCTAAGCACAGAATTTAAGAATTTAAGAACAGAAGTTTTCACTCATATCACACTTCAGTTATCAACAAACTAGAACACAAAAAGCTCTGATGGAATTATTATAATAATAGAAATACTTAATGCAGTGTTTTCTGGACTATCTTATTCTAAGGGTTTAGTGTAACATGTGTGAAAATTAGTAATAAAAATTTCAGAATTTTTTTGATTGATTTATGAACCTAAGGATACATGTGTGTCTTTCTAGGTATATCTGTGAGATCTTTAGGGCTGTATAATTAAAAGTGTTAATTTTAAAAAAAGAATACATTTGTTATTTGTTTTTGTAAATGACAACATATCCTGTCCCTTTTGCCCCTCCCCTCCAACAAAGGGAGTCTTCAGGACAATTTTACCCATTACACTCCCCAAAAAAGTAGATGAAAAATTGATTAATCTACATCCTCAGTAAACCTTGGTATTGTATGACATTTTTCTCTAACCCATTCTATTGGCTGTGTACTAGTGTCTAATTTTCCTTTGAATTTTTATATCTTTGAGGTGTAAGGAGTTTAATACCACTAAGCATGTTTATTGGCCACTGGACCATCCTCATTGTGAAGAGCCTGTACGATTTATCCATCATTTGATGGCCTGTCTTCTTCATAGTATTTTGGAGGGATTGTTATGTGATTTGGATCCAAATCTTTGTTTGATATATGCAATGCAGACATCTTCCCACACTGTTTGGCTTGACTTTCATCGTTTTAATGGTGCTTTCTAATTAATCCTAGGGTTTAAAGGAGGCTAATTTATCAAACACCATTTCACACTATATTCTGTTAAAGATTGCCTAGTGATGAACAAGTATGTTTTTAATACCTAAAAGGTTTATTGTTTTACTGTTTTCCTTAAAACCAAGATGTATATGTAATTAACTTTTGTATATGATACTAAACAAGGATGATTGTTCTCTTTAAGAAGTATAGATATATAATTTATCTAAAATCACTTACTGAAAAACCTGATTTTTCTCTTGTCTAGCTGTAGTTATTAATCAACAGACCATTAACACATTCCATTCGTTATTGCCTGTTTTTATAAAAATTATCACAACTTCTAAATTACCACATATGAATAATAAATTTTAATAGATAAATCCAAAATTTCTCTAGATTTTTATTTCTTAAGTTATTCTTAACTGTTCTGGATGTTTGATTGCCACGTACATTATAGAATAAAGTTGTAAATTTACACAAATGCCCAAACTTTTGTAGGACTTTGAATTTGATTTTATGGAATATATAGCATAGCTTTAAAAAAGGTATATTAATATCCTTAAACATTTTAATATGAACAAATTTGTGACTTGGCACCAGTAGCTCAGTGAATAGAGTGCCGACCGTAGCTCAGTGAATAGGGTGCCGACCACATACACTGAAGCAGGTGGGTTTGAGCCCAGCCTGGGCCTGCTAAATAATGACAACTGCAACCAAAAAATAGCCAGGCATTGTGGCAGGCACCTATAGTACCAGCTACTCGGGAGGCTGAGGTAAGAGAATCACTTAGGCCCAGGAGTTGGAGGTTGCTGTGAGCTGAAACACCATGGCACTCTACCTAGGGCAACATAGTAAGACTCTGTCTCAAATAAAAAAAAAACAAACAAAACAAATTTATAAAGGTCTTTTGCAACTCACACTTATGCATTATGTTTAAGTGTAGAAATCTTGTACGTATTTGGCTGTATTTACTCATAAGCATTTAATCTTTTCTAATATTATAATAACCATGGAAAAACTTTATTTTCTATTTATTATTTATAATGGTCATGTAACCAATAAACCTGATAAATTCACCTTTATTTAGGAAAGCATGTCTGTAGAGTAGATGTTCTATATATATATAATCACATCTTTGGCAAATAGTAACAATTCAATACATTTTTTTCTAATCTTCATAAGTTTGAGGTTATTTTCTTTACGTTACACATTTGTCTAGAACAAAACTTAGTATTTTGCATAAAAATAGTGCCAAAAGATGATTTACCAAAATATTAGTAATATAATTAGCAGAAGAAAGAAATGATGAGGAAAAGAAATGCAATAAAAAGATTTAAGCTACAAATTATGGAGGAAACACATGGAAAAATCAAGAAGATAATAAAAGAAACAAGTGGAACATATGTCAAAACTTTAATAAATCTGTAATTGGAGATATATTTAAGAAGATGATACCTGCAAATATTGCAAAATTTACAAAATACGTCAAATCACAGATAGAAACTACCTAATAAGTCAGCAAAGAAAATACAGCCTAGGCATATAAAAATAGAAATAAAGAAGTAAAAAAAAAATTTGTTAAATTTGGTAGAAAATAAAACATTTTACTTTGAAAATTTAAAAATTTGTATTACAACTAACTTCCTTTCAGAAGTGATTAAAGGATTAAATAATTAAAAACATGTTTAAAGTTTAGGAATAGCTTCCAAAGCTTCCAAGCTAGAAATCTTTACATATTGAAAATATATCACACAAAGGAAAAGTTCTATGGAAATTCTGAGAGAAATTCTGAAATGAGTTTATATTAAATGTTAAATAAGCAGAGGAAAAATAATAAAAATTAGAGCAGAAATAAAGGAAATCTACAAACCAAAAGCTCATTCTGATCTTATGGACATTAAATGATAATACAGAATTATAGCCTTAATATGTACCATATGTACATATCAGCATAGTAAGCATAGTTCCTTATGTTGACCACCTCTGTGTGTTAATCTGTTTTTTTATAGTCCCTTGGATGGTCAATTTCAGATGTTCTACTGAAAATTAAATTCAATAATGTACAAAAAGAATTTTTACATTATGACCAAGACTGGTCTATCAATTAAAATATCAATTAATGTTTCAATCTTCTACAGGTTGCCACCCAGTTTACCCAGCCCCATTTGTTGAATAGGGAATCTTTTCCCCACTGAGTGTTTTTAATTGGCTTGTCAAAGAGCCCCCTAATAGCTCTTATAGAAAAGATTTCAAAACTTTAGTGTTTCCTTTAAAATCTGCAGGATGTGGTCCCTACCTATCCTTTTAGCCTCAGTTCATAGGAGTTGACTATTTCTCTTCCTCCACCGTCACCTAAGCTCTCCACCGCTGAAGGCCCTTTGTATAGGTTGATGCTTGTGCTCAGCTCTGCCAAGAACACACCCCTCCACAAACTCATTGACTAAGAAAAAGCCCCTTTCATGGGCTGTCATGGAGCCTTTGCACCACTTTATAGCACACCCAAGAGTGATAATCACACACTGATTTCTTGTGATTATTTACCAGTGTCAGCATTCTCCTGTAGATGTTCAGCTCCAAAATTAACATGAGAAAAGGACCCTGCCTGTTTGCTATTCTACCCCCAAGGTAATGTTTGGTACATGGTAGGCATTCAATGTTTGTTTATGAATATATTATATTATTATGTGCAGGTTGTCGTGGAATATAGATGTACATGCATCTCTAGGAGGGGGAGAGCTGATGGAGAGAGCATGTGCTGTCTCAATATCAGTTTTAAGTCAGGGTCGTCGCTGAGCAGGCTGATGAGTGGCGAGGAGGCACATGGGCAGAAGGAGCAGTGTGTGCAAAGGTGTGGAATTAAGACTGAGCGTACAAACAGGCTGATGGGGCTAAGGCAACATAAACTGTCTTGGAAAGAGAAGGGGAAATGGTAGGTGAAGAAGGAGAGATGGAGAGTTAAGCAGACATCAAGCAGCATTATGTAATGAACTTAACAGGAAAGGAAAAGGATATTTTGTGACAACCCACATGTGTTGAGTTGCCTTCTCTCCTTGTGGTTTAAAACCCGCTGGGCCTCTCCTCATATTAAAGGGCAAGAACTCTGAAGAGATGAAGAGTCAGGCATGGTGGTGTTTTATAACAGTTTTATGCAGGTCTAACCACACACCGTAAAATTCATCCCTTTAAAGTAAACAAGTCGGTGTGTTTTAGTATATGCACAAGATTGTGTGATTCCCCGATATCTTCATCACACCAACAAAAACACAGCCATTTCTCATTTGCTCCTCTCCGTAGCCCCTGGCAACCCCCATGCACTTTTTGTCTCCATGGAGATGAGTGTTTGGGCTATTTTGTGTGCATGGAATCATACAGTATGCGGCTTTTATGCCTCACTTCATGTTTTCGCAGTTCATCCATGTTGGATCATGTGTCAGCACTTCATTTCTTTTGATGGCTGTATAATATTCCATTGTATGGAAATGCACGTTTTATCCATTCGCCTGTTGGTAGAAGTTTGAGTTCTTCTAATTTTGCCTATTATGACCAACGCTGCTATAAACACTCACATAAAAGCTGTTGCATAGACAACCGTGTTCATTTCTCCTGGGTGCACAGCTAGAACTGGAAGTGCTGGCTCCTATGAGTTTGCCTCTAACCTTTTCAGGAGCTTCCAGACTGTCTTCCAAGGTGGCTGCCCCAGTTCGAGCTTCCGCCTAGAGTGTATATGGCTTCTAACTTTCCACATCCTTGTGAAAGCTTGTTACAGCCCATAGTTTCGACTGTAGCCCTCCTAGTGGGTGTGAAGTAGCTATCTCCTTGTGGTATTGATTTGCATTTTCTGCTGAATGATGATGCTAAGAATCCTTGCATTTTGTGTGTCTTCTCTAGAGAATTAATTCAAATCCTTAGTCTACTTTTACATTATTTAACTTCTCATGGTTTTTATATATTTACAGCTTCACAGGGATACTGGTCACTCATTATATGCATGATTTATAAATATTTTCTCTCATTTTGTGCATTTTCTCACTTTCTTCATAATGTCCGTCTTTTTTCCTGTTGTTTCTTGTTGTTTGGATGGTAAACCTATGAATGCATTGCTTATCCTAAGATTGAAAAGGTTTTTTTTTTGTTTGGTTTTTTTTTTTTTTTTTTTTTTTTTTTTTTTGCAGTTTTTGGCTGGGGCTGGGTTTGAACCCACCACCTCTAGTGTATGGGGCCAGCACCCTACTCCTTTGAGCCACAGGCGCCGCCAAGATTGAAAAGTTTTTCCCATGTTTTCTTATATGTTTTAGTTCTTCTATTTAGGTGTTTGATCTATTTTTGAGTGAATTTTTATATGTGATGTGAAATGGTATAAAACATGGGTTCAGTTTCCCTTGTTTTCTTTTTACATAGGAATATCCCATCATCCCAGTATCTTTTGTTAAAAACACTATTCTTTTTTCATTAAATTGTCTTGGCAACTTGTTGAAAATCAATTGACGATAAATGTGTGGACAGATTTTTGGACTCTCCATTCTATTTATCTCCATTGATGTCTCTGCCAATCGTTATGTTAAATTTTCGGTGGTATATTCCTAAGGGATGTGTTGAGAAATAAAGGAGACAGTGCAACACTCAATGCTAAACTTAAAGAAATAAAGATTGGCTAATCCTGGTCTCACGGGTGATGGTGTATCACCCTGCTCCCAGGAGTAGCTCAGGATAGTCTGACAGTCCAGGCTCAAAATGCTCACGGAGTTTCAGAGCAGGACAGTCCTGAGAATTCATAGTACAATGTTTTCATTCTAAAACTAACCAAATTACGGTGGTGCCTGTGACTCAAAGAAATAAGGCGCTGGCCCCATATGCCAGAGGTGGCGGGTTCAAACCCAGCCCCGGCCAAAAACTGCAAAAAAAACAAAATAGACAAGCAACCACATACACATGCACGATCACACAGACACACACACATAGAGCCCTAGCCAGGTGGATTAAATGATTTACAAAAGATCACACAGCTACAGAAGAGAAAAGATCACCTCTCTTTATGCTTCATGTAGGACTTTTTGCAAAATACCGTATTATTTCAGTGTACAAAATACCCCACAACCTAGCCTAGAGGAATCCCCTGAATCCTAAATTACATTTGCCTCTGGTTTAGGAAATAAACTCCCCTATTAACATGCAAAAAGGTAACCTCATAAGGAAAAAACATCAGATCCTTGAAAGTCTTTACTGTATTATTTTTAAATTAGCCTTGAATGTTTAAAACTGTAATGAAAATCATTTCATATATATATTAGCTTTCACATAGTCCCTTAATATTTTGTTATTCCCTGAGAATAAATAATAGCAATAAAGTAGAAACAGTAATAATGGATCCTGAAGGCACTTTGAAATCATTATCTCTAACCTCCACATCCCTATAAGGCAAATATTTTTATGCCTGTTTTACAATAAAGGAAGCCAAAACTTAATGGGCTCAAGTAACTTTTTCAAAAATCATGGGTGGCGCCTGTGGCTCAAGGAGTAGGGTGCCGGCCCCACTCCTTGATGTTTGAAGGGTGGCAGGTTCAAACCCAGCCCTGACCAAAAACTGCAAAAAAATAAAAAAAACAAAAATCACATAGAAACTAGCTGGGGAAAAAAAAATTGGATTCACACGGCTATGATCTAATACTAATAAAAAAAAAAGTAATAGGGAAAAAAAATGGTATTCAAACTGTAGCTGCTATGACTCCAAATGTCAAGATGTTTTAAAAAACTATGCCTGTTTTTCATTCTTGTGATACTTGATTAAGAGAAAACAATGTAACTAAACATTTTTACCCTCTTATTAATCTGAAATGAAAAAAGTATGCCATGTAGTCTTAAAAAAATAAACACTTAAAGTCAGACCATCAAATGCCATGATTAGACAAGGCCAGGTTAGAGCTGTGACAGACAGAAAAGCTGACCTTGCTCCGGAGAGCAGTGCATGGGTGCTCTATAATCAGTAGTGGGCGCAGGATGGCAAGGGACAAAACAGAAGCCAGACAGCTCTGAGTGACTAGAGGGGGCTGGACAGGACAGTGGTCCTCTGCAGGGGTATAGGGATGGCTTCTAATCTTGGCTGCACATCAAATTCACCTTAGGGACTTCTAAGGAATATAACTTCTTCTTCTGATTCAGACCTAGTAATCTGAGATTTTAAAAAATCCCCAGAGAGTTCTGGCCGATGTGTGTACTTTTAGGAGTCACCTAACTACCAATCCAGAGAGAATGAGGACCCAGCATTCAATAAGCACTGGCACTTTGCTGGGTGTCCACCTTAGAGCTGCCTCCAGCCCTTCACCACAACCAGCAACAGGTGTCATGAACTTCACTTCACAGAAGGAGGAAGTGAGCAAGATCCAGAAGCATTCACTGCACACAGGCACCTGGCTGAAGGGAAGCCGGGATCAGAATCTGGGTTCATGCTGTGCATTGAACCCAGTGGTGCCCTGCTGTGCCGTGCTGTGCCATCTCTCCTGGGTCCAGGCCTCTGAGTTGGGACTGTGGTCTAGCTTCCTGCCTTATGTCAGGCTTCTGAGGCTGTATCCTGTCTTGTCTGCTCCAGAGATTCTGTCAAGATCAAATTACACAATGAAGCCAGAAATATATATCACCTGCAAAGTGCTGCACACCACATGGCAGAGGACACAGAATGTCAGGCCTTCTGGGTGAGGCTGGAGCAAGCGCAGAGAAGGGGCAGCACCTCTGCATTCTGCCTCAGGTACACTGTGCTTCTGTCCTGCACCCAGGGTCCAGGACCCACTGACCAGGGCACAGTGCTGAGGCCCTGGGACCCCTTTCTTCTAGAAACAGACATCCTCTCAAAGAAAACAAATAAAGAGCCAAGTGATTTCATTATACATATATGAGACTTGCCCTATTCATTTGCTTGAGCTTAATAGCTCAGGTTAACAGAAGATTGATGACTAGTTATTGAATATTTACTTCTTACTGTGGGATCTGGAGTATATATGCTCATATGCTCTATTTGTAGTGTACACATATAACATATGCTATATATAAAGTATGTATATATTATCCTATATAGTATATTAGATAAGATAAAATGTATAAACAATGGATAATGTATATTACATGCATTATACATAATGTAATACTTCATTACATATATAATATATACTATATATGTATAAAAAAAACGAAATTTTCTCAACTGTCTCTAAAGTAAGCATCATCTGTAAGCCCTGACATAAATTTAGATTTTGAGAATGAGCAATTAGGCACAGATGAAGCCATTTCTCTGACTTTAAGTGGCATGAACAGTATTCACAGTGAGTTTCTCCAAATGATAATAACAGCTTACCTTTGCTAAGTGCTTAACTTATTTCCAGACCCTGTGCTAATGCATTGAGTTCATTTACTTTTAGTTCTCGTAGCTACCTGAAGAGATATGTCCTGTCCTTGTCATTTTACAGATGAGGAGCCAGGGGTTGAGAGAGGCTAAGGACAACATTGCACAGGTCTACTGAGCTCCAGAACCCAAGACCTGGCCTATCATATCCAGTTTCCAACACATTGTATGAACTTTACTCAGGATGGAATTAACAAGTGCAGAATCACACATTTCAATCTCTAATCAACTTACGCCAAGAAATGTTCTACCTATAGACACATGAAAAAAATGCTCATCATCTTTAATCATCAGGAGAAATGCAAATCAAAACATCTTTGAGATATCATCTAACTATTGTAAGAATGGCTCACATGACAAAAATCCCAAAACTACAGATGTTGGCGTGGCTGTGGAGAAAAGGGAACACTTCTGCATTGCTGGTGGGAGTTCAAGCTACTATGTCCCTTCTGGAAAGAAGTATGGAGAATACTCAGGGAT
>CAUYPK010069670.1:0-10776 GCA_963574355.1 Loris lydekkerianus | reverse complement strand
ACTTCTACAGCTGTTTTTGAATTTCTAATTGATTTCTACATTGTCTTTTTTACTGCATAATTAGGATTTCATCAATATATTATTAATCATATAATCCATTATGATCCCCATTTCTTTCTTTGTCCTGAAGACATTTTTCTTAGAGTTCTCCTACTTTCTTGCTAATTTGCATCCATTGGTTTCAAGTTCATTTTATAGCCATGATGTTCGGTCTCCTTTTTCCTGAGCTCCCCTGGTGTTCTGTCATTTTTTGGACATGTTTTTTCTCTTTGACATTTTCTTATTCATTTTTCTAGAGTGGATCCTCAAATGATGTTCAGGAAGAAGTTAGGTTTATGGTCTTCTATTTATCTGAATCTTAATCAAAATATGGGTAAGTTTGCTTTTTCTTCTTTTTTCTTTGATTTGCCTGCTTAAGATTCAGTGTGCTTCTTTGAGTTTGCGGACTCTTAACTCTCTTCAGCTTTCAGAAGTTATTCTGTGCTTCTTTGATGCTTTTCTTCCATTTTGTCTTCTATGTTCTCCCTTCTATCACTCCCATTCCATGGATATTGGATGTCCAGAATTGATCCTACATAACATTAAAATACTTTTGTATTAAATGATTTTTCTCTCTTTTTTTACTTTCAAGTAAAATTGTGAATTTGAGTTTTCTTCTAGATCATCTGATATTCATCCCACACCTGTTTTATGCCTAGTTCTTAGACAGTGGAATTTAATGCATAAGATATCTGAAAATTTACTCTAAGTGCCTACTTAGTGCCTACTGGTGGAGGGAAAAATGCTCATAGGTTACAAAACTATAATAGAATTAGAAATTCATTGATTAAGTACCTGTTATGTGGGAGGCATTATTATTGGAGGTGGGTTTACACTGGTGAAGACAATCATCAGGCTCAGTGTTATAAACTTCAATTCTCTGAAGTGGGTGGATAAAGAAGAAAAACAAAGAAAGTCATGTTAAATATGTATGAACATGCACACCTATGTTCAAAAAAAGACGTATGAAAAATTAAATAAGTAAAGAAAGCATTGCATTGTGATAGTGCTGTGCAGAGAATTAAAATAACAGGATGTGCCTCAGATTGGTCAGTTAGTAACTTTGATGGGGTTAACGGGTAGAATCTGTTTGAACAGGTGACATTTAAGTTGAAATTTGAATAGATGATCAGAGAGAGCATTTGAGGCAGATGGGACAGCTCCTGCAAGGCCCTGATGAAAAAGTACAAAGAAGGCTAGAGGGGTCAACACGTAGTAGTATGTGACAGAGACTGTTGTGCCTGAGGTCAGAAGTAAGGGCAGATTTCTAAGGCTTTGGAGGTCATAGAAGAAATTTGTATTTTCTTTCAAGTGTTTTGAGAAGTGATTAGGAGATTTTACGGAGGAAAGTGGTACAGTCTGATTTGCGTTTAGGCCGATTGCCCCATTGGTGTGTGAAGAATGGATTGTAAGGGGGCTGGAGTGGACACAGGGGAACTAGTAAGAAGGCTATTACAGTTGTCCAGGTAAGACATGTTGGTGGTTTTGACCAGTTATGAAGGTAGAGATTGACCCAAGTGGGCACTGTGAAATTAGCTGGGCCTGGTGGCATATGGCTCTAGTTCCACCTACTTGGAGGCTGAGGCAGGAGGATGGCTTGAGCCCAGGCGTTTGAGGCTACAGCGGGCTATGAAAGTGGCACTGCACTCCAGCCTGCGTGACAGAGTAAGACCCTATCTCTTAAAAAAAAAAAAAAAAAGTGTACACTGTGAAATTGCTAGGTCAGTGTGTATGTGGTTTTTTAATTTTTCAAGTTTTTGAAACAGATTTTCATAATCTTCAGTGGTATATGAGTATAAGAATAATGTAAAGCTGGAAAATGTCTTAGAAAGCCACACTTCAGTGTTATAAAGGATGAAAAGGAGGCTGACGGATTATACATGTATTAGCCCAAGATGATAGGTAAGTTCTTTTCCTAGGAAAGGCCCCGGGGTCTGGCAGGTTCTGGCTATCTGTCATAGTCAGCAATGTTGCTCTGCACTTTTTTTTTCTATGCTGCATGCTGTTTTGTCTGACATCCTCTACAGTTCCTTGCCATTGTCTAACTGCACGTGTTTCTCCTAGATGACAAGCTCTGAGGGCAGGCAGGACCTGTCAACCTGGGTTAGGGTGCTCAGCAAGCCTGATACTGAAGAATCACCCGTAACCACATGAGCAAATCACTGAAAAAAAGAAACAGATCATTACAGTTTATTTTTTTCTGCTGCGAGTAGTGAATCCCAATCGTCCTACCCCTATTATTCATATTTCAGAAACGATTAGGGAAAGAAGCCAAAGGCTCTTTTCCAGCTGTATATAGTGGAAAAAAATTGGAATTCAGATTCAGAAACTTTGAATTAAGGGCGTGGCTTTGATCTATTCTGATAGTGTGACCTTGGGCCTTTGTTTCTTTAACCATAAATCAGGCTCATAATGTGTACTTGTTCTACCTAGGTTACAAGATTTTATAAACTTTTGAATGTTATAGGTGAAAACAATCATAAACTGTGCAGTATAAAGAAGTGCTACTATTTGATAACAGCTCTAGTTGACGGAGCTCTATGTTACAGATATTGCTCTAAAAGTTTTGATGTATCGATTCTTCATTCCTCATAACATTCCTATGAGGTCAGGACTATTATTATACCCCATTTTCAGATGAGGAAACAGAGGAGAGTTTACTTAATTTGTAAGATCACACATCCAAGAAACAAGAGAGCCAGAGCTTGAATCCAAGTTATGATTTTATAGTTCCTGCTTTCAACCACCATGCTATGTTAGTACTGTGCATAGTTGACACTATTAAACCATTTAGAGCACATGTATCAGTGCAAAATATATGCCAGGCACATGTTAAATACTGAGTGTACCATAAGGAAAAAGACAGGATTAGTCATTGCCTTTTAAAGAACTGCATAGGTGAAGGATTTTTTGTCTTTAAACAATAAAAAACCTCAAGCTTGAACAATGTAATGACCTTTCCCTTAATTAGTATGTGTGACTTCATAGAGAATGAGTCAACAAGTAATATAGGCCAGCACACATTTTATAACATAATTATTCTATCAGTAAGTATTCTACATTAATTGGGCTATATTTTCAAATAAAAGTAACTTAGTGCTCTAACATTCCAAAGAGATTAATTTTTATCAAATCGATTATTTAACTTTTCTTCCTTAGCATTTGGGGATATTCTTTAGATTTCAATTATGTTGGAAGATCTCAGCTAAGGAGACACTACTTTTATTTTCAAGTTAGTGAATGGAGAGATGTTTACTTTAAGAATACTAAAAAAACAGTACATGCAGATTGGTTTACTAAGTATAAATTTTGATAATTAAGAGTATCATGAACACTGGATTTTTATAGCTTGAAAGAACATCATGTCTTATCTGTGAAAAGAAGGTATAATATTTTTTATATTTAAAATAATTTTCTTCAGTTTTGTATCATACAAATTCAACTTTTTCTTACACAATTTTTTTCTGTGACACAACAGATGATTATGCAAAGCCTTTTGTGTAAGTGAATTGCTTAGTGATATTATCAGCCAAAATTGTAGGTTGAGGTCAAGTGATGTCAAGTCATTATTTAAAGAAACAAAGACAAAGGGAATAAGAGAAATTGTACAGTAGAGATTTAATATATTTTGGCAATATCAGTAGGAAGGTCAGCAAAGGACATAAAGCTAGAGTGATGTCATTATAATTGGCTTTAGTTCAAAAGTGGCAGGGTGGCAGTTTGCCAAAAAGCCACTTTGATGTTGTTTGTTTATATATTACTGTTTAGTTATCCATATTTCAAAGTGAAGATTACAACAGAAAATTTTATAGTGAATGACTGAATATCATAGTTATGGCATTATTTTAAACTTTGTTTCTAAAATGCAATGACTATATCTTGATTTTGAGCTTTCATTTTCTTTTTTTTTATTAAATCATAACTGTGTACATTTTGGGGTACAGTGTGCTGATTTGATATACAATATGGAATGTTTACATCAAACTGATTAGTAACATAACCATCACCTCACTTATCTGTTGTGGTCAGACGTTTATACTCTGCTCTTAATAGATTTAAAATGTACCATTACATTGTGCACAAAAGGTGAGGTCCTACCAAACACCCGCCCTCCTTCTCCTCCCCCTCCTCTTTCCTCTGTCCTGGACTATTGTTGTGTTTAATCATTCATATGAATATGTATGTGATTATATATTGGTTTCATAATAGTTTTGAGTACATTGTATACGTTGAGCTTTCACTTTCAAGGTGCATTTTCCTCTGTGTATGCAGCTCTGTAGGAACCTCTTCAATCTGAGTAAGTCCAACAGTTGCAAGGTTGTTGTTTGATGTGGTGACATGGATGTGGGCTTTGCGTTCAGATACAGCATCTCACAAAAAAAAAAATTCCCATGATCTTTAATAGCTAGATACAATCATATCTCTGTAGCTTCCTGTCTTATTGGTAGCTTATGGGTGGAACTTACGCCATACTTGTAAAGAGGAAGAACGAAATCAGTTAAGAGGCTGTTTTCTTTTTTCAGATTCTCATTAGCTTGCATTTTGCATTTCATTTCCCTGCAGACCATACCGCTTACTAAATAGCTCTTCCTCTATCAGCTACATCGCATGTATTTAGCATCTGATGGCTTTTTATTGGTTAGAGGGTTTAGGTGAAATTTTTGTTACATGTAAATATTATACAACAAACTTGTCCGATAGTAATGTAATGCAAGCCACAAATATGAGCTACATGTTATTTTAAAGGTTCAAGTAGCCACATTAAAAAAGTTATAATTGATTAAGTAATATATTTCCTTTACTGCATATCCAAAGCACATATCCAATTAAATATGTAATTGAAAACATCCCTGCTGCCACAGCTGGTCTGGAGACTACAGCTGATATTTCCTGTCTTAACTTTCTCTCTACTCATTCTAGATCCTCTTCAGCACCTTTGCTAGCCTAGATGAGTTGCCTAGTCGGTGATCTTCACCCTCACTCCTGAAGGCTGTAAACTTCTAGTTATTATACTTTTTCTCAGGCTATGCAGCAGCTTGATTACCGTCATGTCTGAACAGAGGTATCTACGTGGTCTTTCCACTGATATCTCTTACTTTCAAGGGCCAAACAACCAAACTGGGCTGGGGGGAAATGTCTGCTAACTACCAAGTATGTCTATTTCAATATAACATGAAGGACAGAGGAAATGATTAGTGGGTTCCTTGCCCCATGGCACCCACTATAACTGGACTTAGTGAATCTGTTTATTACCATGTACCACAACTCTGAAATGAATTCCTGAGTGATTTTGAGTTCTTGGATAATCAAGATGAGCTTAAAATTTTTGAGATTCTTTCTTCCATGTGTGATTACCCAAGTAAATGGTTGTAAGTTCCCGTGAACAATTGTCACCATCTAATGTTGCCCTGGCATTGCATGGTAATTACTCATGGATTCTTGTCTTCTTCAGTCGCTGGAGGCTGCTAGCAAAGATTGGGCTCAATTTTAAGAGGAACATGTATTGTCTCAAAGACAGAAGTCTCTTCACTTTCAACCAAGAGGGCCAATGAGGGCAGTGTTCATCTTTAATAATGAGAAATGAACCATTTCTAGGGGGTCAAGAAGGTTCAAGAGCATCTGAGTATACAAGATTTTTGAGTGCAAAGACCTTGGTAGTTTTATTCCAGGTTAGTAGTTCAGATTTTGGTCTTGGTATTGTAGACTTGCCTACTTTAGACTTTAACTTTCTCTGGGGTTCTGCTAACCTTGTAAATCTGTTCAGGGAATGAGTCTCAGCTTTCTATGGTCTTTGGCAAATGTAGAGGTTCTTTATATGCTATGAAGGAATCCTTCTGGATTTTATACTTTACATTTAATTGGTGATTATCTCCAGTTTTTCATTGTCTTTCTCTAAAGAATTTATAGCCCTCAGCAGTAGCCATTTCTTCTACAGTCCCTGTAATTTCTGTTTTCTCCAAATCTTTCAAATGCTTGAGATGTTGCCCC
The DNA here is from genome assembly GCA_963574355.1 of Loris lydekkerianus. Lineage (NCBI taxonomy): Eukaryota > Metazoa > Chordata > Mammalia > Primates > Lorisidae > Loris > Loris lydekkerianus. The sequence goes on along the minus strand of CAUYPK010069670.1, from coordinate 4,749 downwards.
AAGACAGTGCTTTCCCTTCCCATTCCATTCAACTCAGGTGAAAGTCTGAACCATTGCTCTGCTATAGTATGCCCAGGACTAGTGACACTCCACCTATCAACAGTGGTGGTGCCCTCACTGCTAACCATCTCCACAGGACTCAGCTCCAAATTCCCATTTTGTACATTTTAGGACCACTTCTGACTTCAGCTGACTTAGGTCAGTATTCCTGGAAACAGTCTCTGAATTGAGATTTGCATGTAGGGATTTTATTAGTGAATGGTTCTAGAAATTAAGCTTGAAGGGATGGAAAGTATCAAGATTAGGCTGAGAGAAAGATTAAAATTGCCTCTCTCTAGAGTTTATTTGATTCTTCATAATTGTCTTTAATTAAGACATGGGGACTGGTCCTCGTACCCATAGCCTCACACCGGGTACCGCTACTCTACCAATTAATTAGTCATTAATTGCAAACTGCTCTGGGAGAGGGGCATAATCTTTTAGGTTACATGGGGAAGAGAGGGCTCAGTGGGGCGCTATTAGCCTCCAATACTCCTGGAAGCTGGTGGCTTTGTTCAGAAGGATGCTTGTGAGTAGTATATTTCATATTCACTACAATGATCAGCTTTTAGTCAGAGCATTTATACATAAAACATGAGAATGCACAAGAATTTCAGTTTTCTCAGTGTTTGTTCTCAAGGCAGGGGGCCAAAAGCTCCTTTTAGAGGTCATCTGAAAAGTTGAATTCTAGACTTTGTATCCCAAACTTCTTTCCTCAACCTGGGTGTTGCAGGTGAAATTCCCTAAGGATTACTATAATAAAATCTCCTTCTGATCATAAGGGCAGTTAAGTTTCAGCAAATTTGTACTTTTCTGACCTAAAGGCCCTATTCCATTAAACTATTTAAAGGCTGTCACACCAGGCAAATGGACAATCGCTGATATATTTTTGTCAATTGATGGTGAAATTATCTCAGTGGAGCCTAAATATTTATAACATGTGTGCAAAATTCTTTTGGGGGGAAGGACCCAGAAATAGACATCTTCAAGACCAGGGAGTCCATTCAGTATAACAATTACATAAAAATGACTTAAGCAAGGTGCAATATAGTTTAGAAAAATAGATGTATAGCATGGCCACCCTGTAAATATCATATTTCTCTGGACTAATATTTTTGGACTGCTGAAGTTCAAAGAAAAATTGGATCATGGGCCAATAGATCAAAAAATCTCTGACACAGTCTTTAGTCATTTGTATAACTTAAGCACAGTTTCTTATGGGTACTCAGCCACATCAATCATCACATTCTGAATTTTCTGATGAAGCCTTGCTGACAGTGAGAAATTGAAATGTTACAAGTAAGTAATTATTTGACATAAAATCTTAGTACCAAAGTGTTCTGTATGTTTTCTCATTAGTCTCTTCTGTCCTTTCTTCTTGCCTCATTTATTGAGTGCAAATAACTAGTACAGAGCATGGACACGTGTACAATGGACTGTAACACAAATGGGCACTGTCCTACTCACTTTTTGATGAACATGAAGAAATGAAATAAGTTAGAGATATTCTGCTCATAAAACATTAATGTTAATTTAGTGTATAGCTGTCTCAAAGTTTTTAATAGATGCATGAATATATTTGATGTCATTCAAATGAGAAGAAGTAAACTCTGTGTTAATTTTCTAAAGTGTTTCCCTAGACACAATATCTCTGTTAGCCAGTATCAGAAAAGATCTCAAGTTGTTGACAGCATAAGAGACTTAGAGTTTTTTTCTCTTCTCTCTCTGGCTGTAGTGAATGTATTCTACTGGCCTCTTTTTAATTTTGATCCAGTCTTCTTTTTCTCTGAAGAATTTGGAAGTGTTTATTTTTCCCTCTTTGGAATTATTTCCTTTCCTTCTAGGTTTTCAGCACCCATGGTGTCTAGATTACTTTCCAATCTCTCTTTATTCCTTCTAATAATTTCTCTCTCGTGCGTGTGCTCTCTCTCACCAAACATATTGGTGTTTCCCAGGAATTCTACCTTTTTTTCTTTTTCTGCTTTCTTTTCTGTTTGCTTCATCCACATCCATGACTCCAACATGGCTTACATGCAATGACTCCAAATCTGTCTCTTTAGACACAGTGGGTCATCGTGAATGGATGTCCTATAGTCTTCGCACCTATTACTCCAAAATGCATGACTCTATCTATGGTGAAGTTCGGTTTGAATGCTCTCAACTTGGGAAGCAGAAATGCAGTGTAAGTAAAATATAAATGAGATGTTTTAATTCTATAACACATCATTTTGTTCTTAGGCACCCAGTCCTCTTGAGGGCAGATATGTGATCTTGCTGTTTAAACATGTATCAATCTGTTCTGAATATTATTTTTTTCTGGTAATTAGTCAGTCTCTCAAATTTTCTTCCCACACTCAAGGGTTCTCTTCTCCCCTTTCCCAATATGGATTTGGATGCAAAAGGGAATTTTTATGTCCTTGTGACATTGGGAAGGGGAATCTAGGGCTAAGGCTTTTCTCCACTCCTGCTCACTGGCCTCCAGCCATCTCAGCTGGTCTTTAGCACTAGTTTTCTGCAGGCTAGCCTGATCCACGTGGCCTGTCCATATGCTGAGATGGTCCACATTGAGATGTGAATTGTTTCATCAGATTCTTGGAGTGTGTTCTGTTGCGTTTACTTTTGCTGATTTCTTTCCTCACCACTGCCTCTATTGATGTGGGTGGATTTGCAAACTTTTTGGCCTCTCTATAACCCATCTTTTCTGCACCCCTGTCTGGCTGAGCTATACTTAACTCCTTTGGCTGCCTTCAGGCCCCCTCTGTCTAAGCACTTTCCCCAGTAATTGCTACTTTATAGCACCTTTGCCCTGATGGATGTTCCACTCTTGTCTTTCTTGAGTTTCTTTAATTAGCTGAGGTCTCCCCAGGGTAGACCCAGGGAAGAATCAGTGTCAAAGTATTGAGGCACGTCTCTGTCACTGTCAATCCCTACAGGAGTCTTGATTCAGGATATGTCAGTTTCTATATGTCAGTAAGGGTTTGGCAGAACCAGAGTTGGCATATTATAATTGGATACTTTCAGGAGAGTTTGGTGGAGGAAATACTTACTGAGGTGTGAGGAAACCACAAGGGGCATAGGACTCAGGCTAGAAGCAGCAGGACTGCTGGGCAGAAATTGGAGTCTTTGGTGGATGCCTCCAGCCTATGGCAATCCCACAGAAAGAGTGTAAGTAAATACCTTGATTCCTCTCACCTCTCTTCTTTTCTAGGTGCTTTTCATGCCCTACATCTAATATGAAACCAGAGAAAAGACAGTGTCGTATTCATCGATGAGATTTCAGAGAGCAGGTAGAAAATTGATATCAAGAGCCAAGTGGCAGATACCCAGCAGACTCAGCTTTCTGGCCTAACACAGGAAAAAGAGGCTGATAATAATTCTGAGAGAGCAAGAGGAAAAAAATTAAACACATTTTCAAAACTTTTTTTTCAACATTATCTAAGTACTTTGTTATACAGACAAGAAACCTGAGCATCATCCTCAATTTCTCCTTCCTTTTTTCTCATCACTGTAAGCAGAAAAAAAAAAAAAAAAAAAACAAAACAACTTAGCAGTTAGCAAATTCTTACTGTGTGCCAGAGATAGCACGCAGTACATTTACATGTGTTATGTCAAATATAATCTTTTCTTCAGTTTCAAAATGATGGCTGGGCATGGTGGCTCATACCTGTAATCCTAGCACTCTGGGAGGCCAGGTGAGTGGATTCAGGAGTTTGAGAACAGCCTGACCAGTAGTGAGACCCCCATCTCTAAAAATAGATAAGTGTTGTGGTGGGTGCCTGTAGTCCCAGTTACTTGGGAGGCTGAGGCAAGGGGAGCATTTGAGGTCACAAGTTTGAGGATGCTGTGAACTATGACACCATGGTACTCTACCAAGGTGACAAAGTGAGATTCTATCTAAAAAAAAAAAAAAAAAAAAAAAAAAAAATCAAGGGGGTTCAAATGTTTTTGTTACAGGATGCCTTGCATACTGCTTAAGTCAGGGCATTTGGTGTGCCTGTTACTATAATGGTGTTCCTTGTACCCAATAGGTTAAGTTTTTAACCCTCACCTCCTCTTCTACCCCTCCTCCCTTCTTGGTTTTCAATGTATGTCTCTTTGTGCCCACAAGTGCCCATTATTTAGCTCCTGATTATTAGTTAGAACATATGGTGTTTGGTTTTTTATTCCCAAGAATCTTCACTTATGATGATGATTTCCAATTCCACCCAAGTTGCTGCAAAAGACATTATTTCATTCCTTTTTATGGCTGAGTAGTACTCCACGCTGTGTGTGTGTGTGTGTGTGTGTGTGTGTGTATACATGCACACATATACATAAATATGTATGTGTATCTCTTATGTTTTCTTTATCCCCATGTGAATTGATGGGTACTTAGGTTGATTGTACATTTTTGCAATTTTCTTTTTTTGAAAAGAATAACTGGTTTATTTACATAATGAATTCACACAGTAGTTAAAAATAAATAGATCTGAAATGTATCAATATGGAAAAAATTTAAGAAATAATATTGAGTGGAAAAAATAAGAAGTAATATATATATTTTTTTTTTTAATTTTTTTTATTGTTGGGGATTCATTGAGGGTACAATAAGGCAGGGTACACTGATTGCATTTGTTAGGTAAAGTCCCTCTTGCAATCATGTCTTTCCCCCAAAAGGTGTGGCACACACCAAGGCCCCACCCCCTCCCTCCTTCCCTGTCCCTGCTTTTC
>CAUYPK010069663.1:0-11806 GCA_963574355.1 Loris lydekkerianus | reverse complement strand
AATGCAATACCTATTAAAGCTCCACTGTCATACTTTAAAGATCTTGAAAAAATCATACTTCGTTTTATATGGAATCAGAAAAAACCTCGAATAGCCAAAACATTACTCAGCAATAAAAACAAAGCAGGAGGAATCACACTACTAGACCTGAGACTGTACTATAAATCAATAGTGATCAAAACAGCATGGTATTGGCACAAAAACAGAGAAGTAGATGTCTGGAACTGAATAGAGAACCAAGAGATGAATCCAGCTACTTACCATTATTTGATCTTTGACAAGCCAATTAAAAACATTCAGTGGGGAAAAGATTCCATATTTAACAAATGGTGCTGTGTGAACTGGCTGGCAACCTGTAGAAGATTAAAACTGGACCCACACCTTTCACCATTAACTAAGATTGACTCTCACTGGATAAAAGATTTAAACTTAAGACATGAAACTATAAAAATACTTGTAGAAAGTGCATGGAAAACTCTTGAAGGAATCAGCCTGGGTGAATGTTTTATGAGGAAGACTCGCCAGGCAATTGAAGCAGTATCAAAAATACACTACTGGGACCTGATCAAACTAAAAAGCTTCTGCACAGCCAAGAACATGTTGAGTAAAGCAAGCAGACAGCCCTCAGAATGGGAGAAAATATTTGCAGGTTATACCTCTGATAAAGGTCTAATAACCAGAATCGACAGAGAACTCAAACGTATTAGCAAGAAAAGAACATGTAATCCCATCTCAGGTTGGGCAAGGGACTTGAAGAAAAACTTCTCTAAAGAAGACAGATGCACGATCTACAAACACATGAAAAAAAGCTCTCATCCTTAATCATCAGAGAAATGCAAATCAAAACAACTATGAGATATCACCTAAACCCAGTAAAAGTAGCCCACATAACAAAATCCTAAAACCAAAGATGTTGGCATGGATGTGGAGCAAAGGGCACACTTCTACACTGCTGGTGGGAATGCACACTAATACGTTCTTTCTGGAAGGATGTTTGGAGAATACTTAGAGACCTAAAAATAGACCTGCCATTCGATCCTATAATTCCTTTACTAGTTATACCCAGAAGACCAAAAATCGCAATATAACAAAGACATCTGTACCAGAATGTCTATTGCAGCCCAATTCATAATTGCTAAGTCCTGGAAGAAGCCCAAGTGCCCATCGACCCACGAATGGACTAGCACATTGTGGTACATGTATACCATAGAATATTATGCAGCCTTAAAGAAATATAGAGACTTTCCCTCTTTCATGTTTACATGGATGGACCTGGAACATATTCTTCTTAGCAAAGTATCTCAGGAATGGAAGAAAAAGTATCCAATGTACTCAGCCCTACTATGAAGCTAAATTATAGCTTTCACATGAAAGCTATAACCCAACTATAGCACAAGACTATGGGGAAAGGGCTAAGGAAGGGGAAGGGAGGGGGTAGGTTAGGGTGGGGGGAGGGGAATAGGTGGGACCACACCTATGGTGCATCTTAGAATGGGTATAGGCAAAACCTACTAAAGGCAGAATACAAATGTCTACATATAATAACTAAGAAAATGCCATGAAGGCTACATTGAACAGTTTGATGAGAACATGTCAGATTGTATATGAAACCAGCACATTGTACCCCTTGATTGCACTAATGTACAGAGCTTTGATTTAACAATAAAAAAACAAAACAAAACATAATCGTAGGCTTGGCACTGGTAGCACAGTGGTTACAGCGCCAGCCACATACACTGAAGTTAGTAGGTTCAAACCCAGCCCGGGCCAGCTAAAACAATGACAAGTGCCACAAAAAACAGGCAGGTGTTGTGGTGGGTGCCTATAGTCCCAGCTACTTGGGAAGCTGAGGCAAAAGAACTGCTTAAGCCTAAGAGTAGGAGGTTGCTGTAACACCACAGCACTCTGGCACTCTACTGAGTGTGACACAGTGTGACTCTGTCTCAAAAAGTAACCATAGGACAGATGTAGTGGCTCATACCTATAATCCTAGCACTCTGGGAGGCCAAGGTGGGAGGATCTCTTTAGTTTAGGAGTTTGAGACCAGCCTGTGCAAGAGCCAGGTCCCATTTCTACTAAAAATTAAAAAAAAAAATTGCCAGATATTGCAGAAGACACCTGAAATCCCAGCTACTTGGGAAGTTGAAGCATGATTGCTTGAACCCAGTTTCGAGGTTGCTGTGAGCTAGGCTGATACTCTAGCCTGGGCAATAGAGTGAGACTGTCTCAAAAACAAAAAGCCACAATCATTCACACAAACCCAAAATTCCTTAATATCAGGTATGCAGTGTTCCAACTTTCTGATCTCAAAAGATTTTGATGGCTTTATTCAAGTAATGCCACATTCAAATGAGGGGTCCAAATGTCCATAAGTTGCATTTGCTTAATGTGCTTAAGTTTCTTTTAAAAAATCCATGGGTTCTTTTCTCCCTCAGCCCTTCTATCTCATCTCTGTCCCTATTGTGGAATAAACCTGGTCACTTGACCTGGAGTCTTCCATAGTCTGAATTTTGCTGATTTATCCTTTATCATGTTCCTTTTTGTCCTATGTTTCTTGTAAATTGGTCACTAGAGCTAAAGTTTTTAGCAACTTTTTAACCAAGTTAATGATTGTTTTGGGACAACTTCACTATCAAGATACACAGGTGACCTTTGAACAACACAGATTTAGACTGCGCAGAGTATGTCCATACTTGGATTTTTTAAAAAGTTTGGCCCAGGGATGGTGGCTCGTGCCTGTAATCCTAGCCATCTGGGAGGTACAGGTGGGGAGACTCACTGGAGGTCAGGAGTTTTAGGACTAGCCCGAGCAAGAGTAAGACCCCTGTTTCTACTAAAAATGGGAAAAATTAGCTGGGCATTATCATGTGCACCTGTAGTCCAAGTTGCTAGGGAGATGTAAGTTTGAGGTCGACATAATGTTTGAGACATAAGTGACTATTGCACTCCAGCCAGGGTGACAGACTCAAAAAGCCAATTTTAGGCCAGGTGCAGTGGCTTATGCCTGTAATCCTAGCACTCTTGGAAGCCAAGGAAGGTGAACTGCTTGAGCTCAAGAGTTGTAGACCAGCCTGAGAAAAGTGAGATTCTGTCTCAAAAAACAGTGAGAGGAAATTTCCAGAAACATGCTGCTGGAACTGAGGTGAGAACATGGTTAGCAAAGGAACTTTGTGTATGCTATGTGATTTGCAACTTTTTTTTTTTTTTGAGACAGAGTCTCACTTTGCTCAGGTAGCACTCCCAGGGTAGTACAGGTCCAATGCTACCCTGAAAGCCTTGGGGAACCCCCTTGAGTCAATAGAACTGTCAGTTATCTTTTTGATGTGTGCCCTCATTACTCCCCAATGCCTTCTTGGCGGCCCATCCCCAGACATACACCTAATGCCCCGGTCCTAGCAGAGTAGACTCAGGCTGAACACTTGATCCAGGATAGCTTCCCTGGAGGCCAAGACTGACTTTGTACAAAAATCAGCTTGACCAATCATTCTATGTAGGTAAATCTAAATTTTGAGGGAGCAGCAACTATGTAAAGAGAAGCCAGGCTGTAGGAAGGAAAGGGAAGAATGGAATAGACTATAGGAGGAAGCAGAGATATGTTGAGAGAGCTCTTGTGTGTTTCAGGAGTAAGAAATGTGTCTGACTTCTAGAACAGATGCCACCTTTCTCCTTCTAAGCCCTATGTAGCCTTGCAGTGAACTCCCTTTAACTTTGAAGTAATTTGTTTCTAGTTCTCACTGCCAGGGCAGTGCCTGTGGCTCAAGGAGTAGGGTGCCGGCCCCATATACTGGAAGTGGTGGATTCAAACCTGGCTCCAGCCAAAAACTGTGGGGAAAAAAAAACAAAGAAAGAAAGAAATAGTTCTCACTTCCCAAACCGGAAAATGTCTTTTTTTTTTTTTTTTTTTTTTTAAGGGAAAACGGGGATGGAAGGGTGGGCACGGAGGCTCAAGCCTGTAATCCCAGCACTTGGGAGGCCAAGGCGCATGGATTGCCTGAGCCAGAGCAAGACCCCATCTCCTAAAATAGCCAGGCATTGTGGTGGACGCCTGTAGTCCTAGCTACTGGGGAGGCTGAGGTAAAAGCATCACTTGAGCCCAAGAGTTTGAGGTTGCTGTGAGCTGTGACGCCACAAACACTCTATTGAGGGTGACAAAGTAAGACTTTGTCTGAAAAAAAAAATTTTTTTAAAGGAAACAGTTCAAAACAGTTCATGTGAACTTTATGGCCACCCAGTACATAAAGAGATTACAGGTATAAACCATCCCAAATTAAATCAGAGTGGTTTTGATATTGTTGCAGTGCTTTCTCCAAGTGAAACTTGGTTTTATGTGGGCCACTATGAAATTTTTTTGTTTTTGTTTTGTACAGACATAGTCTTACTCCATCGCCCTGGGTAGAGTGCCCTGGCATCATAGCTTACAGCAACCTCAAACTCCAACAATCCTCTTGCCTCAGCCTCCCAAATATCTGGGACTACAAGAGCCCACCACAATGCCTAGCTAGTTTTTGTATTTTTAGTAGAGACGGGGTCTAGCTCTCATTCAGGCTGGTAATGAACTCCTGAGCTCAGCCTCCCATGGTGCTCTGATTACTGGTGTGAGTCACTGCACCCAGCTACTATGAAAGTTTTGAGACAGACTGTGTATATTATTTCATTTCCAAGAAACACATAGTTGGCAGTGTCCTTTCTGAATCACCCATTCAAGTGTCAGCTTGCTCGGCTTATGGGGCTTCATTTATTTCCGTCTGTGCAGATTCTATGTTTCTTGATTTTTGTGTATCTCAAAACTTCCACAATAACCTACGTATTCATTCTCTTGCATCTCACTGCCAAGGAAGGCAGTAGAGGTGGTTCTGGCCTACCTGCATATTAGGAATACCTGGGAAGCTCTCACAAGCTTTTCCCCTGGCATCACCCCCAGAGTTTGTCTGCTTTAGAACCCCTACCCCAAGTTTCTAAGGTGTATTGAGGACTGAGAAACACCCTTCTGGAGACTTTATGGTACATTATTAGTTTGGACTCCAATTGAGAAGTAAATGTTTTCTTTGAGAATCTTAATTCCTTAGTTGAGCCATCTTAAGGGTTTGGGGTGGTTTGTGTCTTTAATTTCTGCTGTTCTAAACAAAAATACTCACTTTGATGTACAAGTTAGCAAATGGTTTGAGGGTCCTGCACTCTGCCTTCAATACTTTACGAATAACTACTTACCTGTACTCTATTAAAAAGTAGTGTTTGAAAGCACTAATTCCACCCCCATCTGCTTTGTTTCAGTTGTTTGAATTAAACAAGTTCTATAGGCTACAAGTAGGCGACATCGTTCATTTTAAGGCATGAAATGAACAGTTAAGAGTCACATGCCTTTTACGTAGTATTTTTTTAAGATAGAGCACAAAACAAACTTTCTGTGTGTGTGGTTTGCTGTTTTACTGCCGCCGGCTGAGAAAAGTATGGTTTTCCCGGAGCATCAAATAGTCGTCCAGTGCCGCCACAGTCAATGGCCATCACCACCTGGGACCAAAAGAGGCTCCAAAATAGGCTTGTCTTAACTTGAAACACGGGGAAAATGTTCTTCCTTTCTGGAACACAGACTAATCATAAAATACTCTCAGAGCTCAGTGTGCTTATAACCACGGACACCAAGCTGAGCCCCCAAGGAAACCATTGTCCGGTCTTCTGTCTTTTCAGAGCTGAAGTCTTGCTCTTCCCATAGACAATTTGCAGCAGCCCCTTACACGGAAGACCGAATCTGTGCCATTGAAAACTGGCTGTCTACGTGGTGGGCATGACTTTTTTTTTTTTTCTAATAGCCAAAATGAGAGAAGGGGAATAAACTTTGTGTAGACAAAGATGATAGACTATTTAAATTTCAGTGCCGGAGAAGGGTGCGAATGCGGTTACTCCTAAGAGGAAACTTCCTTTCAGCTCCTGCCCTGAACCGGTGCGATCCGCGCCCAGCTTTCCGCTCGCGCCCACCCCAGCAGCCGGCACGTGGCCAAGCCTCCGCCTTTCCGTACGGAAACATGGCGCCTCCCCGTGTGGGGCTGGCGACTCCCCGTCTAGAGCCACTGCCCACTGAACCCTCTTGGCAAGAACCCAGCCGCGCCTTCCGCCTTTTTCTACAGAGATACGGCACGGCGGAGTTCTACGCGAGCCACCCCTTCTGAGCCCTCTAGGCAAACAAGAGAAAAGCCACCCGCTTTTCCGTACGAAAACATGGCGCCTCCCTGTGTTGGGCTGGCGCCTCGCGGCTAAGAGCAGCCGCCTCCTTCTCGTCGCTGAGGAGCGGCCACTTTGGCCGCTGCCCCCTAGAGCCGGGCTGGGAGGACCGCCAGCAGCGCGGCGAGGGATGCAGCCTCCGAGGGGCAGAGGCTGAACCGCCCTTGCTGGCAGCGCATCGCTCCCGCCCTCGCTGCGCGGCGGCAGCCGCCTGACTCACGGTGAGAGCGGCAGGAGGGAGAACGCCGACTCCGGGGCAGGTGAGCAGAGCCGGCGAGAGGCTGGCGCGGCCCGCACGGGAGGCGCGAGGCCGGAATCCCAGGCCTTTTTCCGCCGGGTCGCGTCCGGGTGATGTCGGGTGGAGGCGAGGAGGAGGCAGGGACCGCGGGCGGGTGGAGACCGGCCCTCGAGGCCGCCGGGCGGGCGCGCCCCGCTTCCCTCGCTTGCTCCCGGCCCCGCCACTCCCTCGTCGGGCCAAACAGTTGTTTACAACCGAGTGCCAGGGGAGGTGACTCCGGCGCCTGTGGACAGACACCCCCCACCCTTTATTTTTTTTGTGTGTGTGAAAGATCCCTTCTGCTGAGGAGTCCCTGTGTCCAGCTTAGGCCCACGTGCGGCCCCGGCGGATGACCGTCTTCACGGCAAGCGAAGCATCCTCCTTCCCTCGGTCCCTCTTTTAAAAGGCATAGTAGGGGTTGGTGACTGTGGAATGAACGAGCGCACTGTAAGCATTTCAGTGGTTTCTGGCCGCATCCTGTAGCCCTTTAATTATAGTTACCATTTGTGAAAAGCCTGTTGTGTGCCACCCTCCGTTTAGCTCAATCCCTCGCGGCGGGTGAGGAGGAAGTAGGCAGCTCCATTTTACAGATGAGGAAACTGACGTTAGTGAAGAGCCAGTATTGGGCCCCAGTTATGTCCCAGACCAACGCCCAGCCCTCCCAAAGACACATCACAGAGATGACACAGGGATTCGTGTCTATCGACCAATACTTACCGGGTGTCTGTTTGGGGGATATACGAATGGAGCCTGTGTCAGGAATGTGCTTGGTCCTAGCACTTAAATTCAGAATCTAGGTGAAGAGTTTTTAAAAAAAATGAAAACAATCACTTTTACCATCTGGCCCCAATGCATCTTTCCGTCGTCCGTTGTTGCCACTTCATCCTCTCATTTTTGTGTGCCTTGACTTCTACTCTGGCTTCTGCCCTTTGAGTGAAATGCCCTGTTTTTGTTTTTTGTTTTTGTTTTTCACCTCTCCTCCAAGCATTTTATAACCAGGGGAAATCTTACTCCTTTTAAAGATCAGTTCAGATGTCACCTTTTCTGGGAGGGTTTTCCAAACCTCCTCCCAGGCAGAATTAGTTTCTTCCTCTGCTGTATTCTCAGGGCAATTTCATAATGCCACCAAGGCTTAAGTTTCAAATGGTTCCTTATAAGCAGGTCTGTCTCCTCCGTAGAGTATGTATTTTTAATTGAATTTAAGGTAATGATGAATGCCAGATGTCCTGTAACCATCTCTAAGGGAGTTCAGAGGAAGGAGTAAACGCTGGTGAGGTCTGGGAAACATACTGAGGAGACAGGACTTGAACTGAATCTTAAAAGGGTTGAGTTAGTTTACTAAGCCATGCATTAGAGACTTAGAAATCCTGCCTTTCCTCCTCACTGTACAGAACGAATTACTTCACTTTTCTGGGCTCCTTTTCAGCATGTGAAAAGGATAAAATGAGAAGTGTTTCTCTTTGTCCTTTCTCGTAGAATATACTGGTAATGTTATCCTTTGGATCTTAGAGCGTTTCCAGACCCTAATAAAATTTAGGACAGAGAAGACATGGGTGTATGGATGGGTAGCTAAAGTGGCACTTGAAAGACTGAAAGCAATCTTCCTACTAATAATACAGGTCTGAAAATTTCAGTTCCAGTAAGTTCATTCTGTTTAATGGAGCTCTCTGAAATTTCAGGCAATTATGTCATCTGATTCTTCTCTCTGTAAAGTGGAGAAGTCTGCCAAACCTCCCTAAGGCAAGCTACATATCTTTTGATCCCTTGATTACCTTCCACATGTGTAATAAAGTCTACTTAGTGTTTTTGAAACTGTTTTGTGATCTTCATGTGTTAAGGATGCAAATATTAATTATTTTTAGTAAATGCAGAAACATTGTATCTTTATTCTTTCTTAATTAGAAACACCCTATTAATAGACACCCCTAGTGGGGAGAAAACCTTTTAGTGTACAAAAAAAAAATTTTAAAAACAACATCAACCTTTTTTTTGAGACAGTGTCTCACTTTATTGACCCTGGTAGAGTGCCGTGGCATCACACAACTCACAGCAACCTCCAGCTCCTGGACTCAGGTGATTCTCTTTCCTCGGCCTCCTGAGTAACTGGGACTACAGGCGCCCACCACAACGCCTGGCTATTTTTTTGTTAGTTTGGCAGAGGCCAGGTTTAAACCCACCACCTTCGATATATGGGGCTGGTGCCCTACTCACTGAACTACAGGCGCCGCCCCAATAGCATCAATCTTTTAGTGTAATTAAAAGAGACCTTAATAACTGGCACAAACCAAAGAGTCAAGTGTTTGCCTATTCTAATCAGTGACTAAAAAAAAAAAAAAGAAAAGAAACTCCACCCAACTGCATATATTATGGTTATCTCTTAACTTCCTATTGTATTCACCATCTTTTCCTACTTACTGGTAAGGAGGTGATAAAAATATTTGCTCCACACTTTCCTTTTAAATACTTTATAAGATTATAGCTGGCTAGGCAGCAAAGCTGTAATCCTAGCCCCCTGGGAGACTTAGGCAGGAAGATTGCTTGAGCTCTGGAGTTCAAGACCAGCCTGACCAAGAGCAAGACCCTGTCTCTACTAAAAATAGAAAAATTAGCCAGTTGTGGTGCGAGCATCTATCAGCTACTTAGAGCCTGAGACAGGATTGATTGAGCCAGGCGGAGGCTATCGCACTGGAGTCCAGGCAACAGAGTGAGACTCAAAAAAAAAAAAAAAAAAAAAAATGGTGGTGCTCTTAGCTCAGTCAGGCGCTGGCCACATACACCAAGGCTGGTGGGTTTGAACCGGGCCTGGGCCAGCTAAAACAATGATAACTGCAACAAAAAAAAATAACCAGGCATTGTGTCGGGGGCCTATGAGTCCCAGCTACTTGGGAGCCTGAGGCAAGAGAATCACTTGAGCCCAAGAGTTTGAGTATGCTGTGAGCTGTGATGCTACTGCACTCTACCCAGGGCGACAGCTTGAGACTCTGTCTCCAAAAAAAAAAAAAAAAAAAGATTCTACTTTCTGTTATCCTCAGGTAAGGTATCTTATCCACATAAGATTAGAGAATCAGTTTGTCCTTGTGGATTAATTTGGAAGCCTGGTTAAAACCCCTGATTTTCAAGGAGGTTTTCTATCCACTCTAGGAATGAAAATAAAGAGTTTAAGATTGAATCTCTCTCTGATTAAAAAGGAAGCCAGCAGTTTATAGTGTGTCTTCTAATAGTTTAAGGCCCTCTTTTCTTGTGACATGCTACACAGGAATGGACAAAAAATATTCCAACTTACTACAGTCTTGAGGTCTATAAAATTGATGAATTACATGTGTCATTTCACAAGTATCTGTTTAATCATTGAAATAGAATATTATAGCGGGATAAGATCTGAGCAAGGCTGTTTATTTTATAGATGAGAAATCTGAAACCCAGAGAGGTTAAATGCTTTGCCTAGTAGAGTCACATTGCTAGTTGGTGACAAAGCTAGAAACACTTTTGATTCATTTTTTTTTTTTTCTTTCCTAGGAAAGTTAATAAACTTAATTGAGAATGTCTGAAAACCTTGACAAGTCCAATATAAACAAAGGAGGGAAATCAAAATCAAATGATTCTGAGCAAAGCCCTGAAGATGCTGTGGAAGGTTCTGAGGAAGCTTTACAGAAAAAAATAAAAGCGGGCTCTCCCAGTCCCCAAAGAGTACAAAGACCTCACTGTAAGCAAATTTGACTTTGGTGAGAAGTCATATTATCATTGTTTTCAGATGTTATTTTTATTAGGCCTCTTTGTGATGTGGCCCTGAGCTAGATTCTCATAATATGATAACATTGCCAGTAATTAGCATTTAAGAATAGTAGCAGTTTTTCATCTTGCAGCCTAGTTACTTGTGGGTTTTCAATTGCATGGAAAACTAAAATTTTAGAATAGTGTCTGGAATGCTCCTGTTTTTCTCCAGCCTCAGTAACATTCCAGTTCCTCTGAAGTGATCTGAGAAACTAAAGGGTGAAGTGCAAATTGCAGCATTAATTAAAAGGATGTTTGAAAGTCTGAGGCTGATTCCAGCCAGAACTGTGCTTGTGCAAGTTAAAAAATATATGAGTTCACCACTCCCTAACTTCACTGCCTTGGGGCTCCATTCCCACAAAGTTGTGGGATTCAGTTTGCTGAATGTGTGTGGTACAGTCATTTCAGATCCCTGGCAGGGAGCAAGCCTGGTAGTTGGTAGTTTGTGCCCATCTTCCCAGTGGTTGCCTGTACTCATGTCTTTTATTAGGAATACTTAAGCTTTTTGAAGTGAGTCCAAAAATAAAAGTTTTAAGAAGGCATGTCATAGTCTAAGAATGTCAGTATTGATGTTATCTCTTTAACGTATAGATGATCAGTAATTCTGCATATTTGGAAGAGTAACATTTTGGCTTTTTTTTTTTTTTTTGAGACAGAGCCTCAAACTATTGCCCTATGTAGAGTGCTGTGGCATCACAGGTCACAGCAACCTCCAACTCCTGGGCTTAAGTGATTCTCTTGCCTCAGCCTCCCGAGTAGCTGGGACTACAGGTCCCTGCCACAGCACCCGGCTATTTTTTTTGGTTGCAGTTGTCATTGTTTAGCAGGCCCAGGCCAGGCTTAAACCTGCCAGCCTCGGCCTCGGTGTATGTGGCCAGCACCATAACCACTGAGATATAGCTGCCACCATAACATTTATTCTTATATAACAAATATTTTTAGGGTACACTTGCTGTTGATAACTGATGTAGAATACCGAAAAGGAAAAAATGGCTGGCTTGTAAGAATCGGTTGACATTAATCTGAGGTGGTGATTTGATTCTAAAAGATGATCTATTCTATGAAAAGATGTCCTTAAAGTAAGGATCAATCAGCCATAACTTAATGATTTTCTCTTTAAGATCCTCTGCTTCCATTTTTCTCTGATGATAAATCACCTTATGTTCTAACTTTTAATCACCTAGGTTAACCTGTAAAAGATGCCATATTCAGGGCTGGGTACAGGGGCTTATGTCTGTAATCCTAGCACTCTGGGAGGCTGAGGTGGGTGGATTGCATAAGCTCGGGAGTTCAACACCAGCCTGAACAGGAACGAGACCCCATCTCTTTAAAAAAAAAAAAAAAAACCCAGCTGCTCCGGAGGCTGAGGCAAGAGAATCCCTTAAGCCCAAGAACTGGAGGTTGCTGTGAGTCCTGTGAAGTCATGGCACTCTACTGAGGGTGGTAAAGTGAGACTCTGTCACTACCAAAAAAAAAAAAAAAAAAAAAAAAATAGGTAGGTGTTGTGGGTGCCTATATTCCCAGCTACTCGGGAAGCTGAAG
>CAUYPK010069661.1:0-16940 GCA_963574355.1 Loris lydekkerianus | reverse complement strand
CCCTGCCATGTGCCTGAGGCCTAGTGCAACTTCCCGAGCCTGACTAGAAGTAGATCCATCAAGCTACTTCTGCGTAGCAATGACTCAGCAAGGCCCGGCCTGAAACTGCCTCTACCTAGATACAGCCAACGTGGTACCATGGCATTGGCCCAACCTTGTCACACACCTCATCCCCCGCCTTCTTTCCCTGCCCCTTCCCCACACTCTATATAAGCGGCTGCTTGGCTCAATAAAGTTGAGTTCCTGCTAAAAAAAAAAATAATAATAAATAAGTAAAATAAAATAAAATAAAATAAGAAAATAAATAAATTAAAAAAAAAAATTCTCATTTTTTCTTCCACCCAGTCCCTGGTAACTCCCATTCTACTTTCTGTTTCTATGAATATACCAACTCTAAGTACCCTATACATGTGGAATCATACAGGAGGTGTCTTTTTGTGACTGGCTTATTTCACTTAACATGATATCCTATAGATTCATCCGTGCTGTGTCCTGTGAAAGGATTTTCTTCTTATTTAAGGCTACATAATATCCTATTATATACACATTTTTTTATCCATTCATCTGTTAATGAATATTTGGATTGTTACTGTCTCTTAGCTCTTGTGAATAGTACTGCTATGAACATGGTTGTACAAATATCTCTTCAAGATACTGCTTTCCATTCTGTTGTGGATATATACTCAGAACTAAAATTACTAGATTACATGGTAATTCTAGTTTTAATATTTTAAGGACTCTCAGTATGATCTTTCCATAATGGCTATGCCATTTTACATTCCCACCAACAGTGCACAACAGTTCCAATTCTCCACATCCTTACCAACCCTTGTTATTTTCTATCTAACAATAGTAGCCATTAAATTGCTGTGAGGTGGTATCACCTTGTGGTTTGATTTACACTTGTCTAATGATCAGTGACATCGAGCATCTTTCCATGTGCTTGTTGGCCACCTATACGTCATCTTTGGAGAATATCTATTCCAAATCTTTTGCCCATTTTTTAAAGGGCTTGTTTTGTTGCTGTTGTTGAGTCACGGAGGCATATTTTTGAACCACAACTTCTATCTTGCAGGTTGCTGTTAAAAACTAAATAATTCATGTATGTAGATCACATTACCTGTTACATAGCAGACACTCAAAAAATATCACTTGTCCTCTCAGGGTTGTTACATTAAATAACATTATGTTAATATTGTGTGTAAAACTGCTCTAAAAATTAGTAAGTGCCATGCAAATGCGACTTAATGCTACAAATCTGTATGCAAAACACTTTAATAGTTTTCTCAGGTTCTCCACATTTGAATATATCGATCTTTCCATCTTTAGACTTTATTCTGTTTTGTAGCTATAATCCCTTTTTTCATTTTACTTCAGGTTTTATCAAAAAACAATAGCAGCCCAAATAGAACAAGTAAAGTAGAAACAATAACTAATTTCACTAAAGCAAAGTCAGAGTGAGATCTATTTAAAAATAAAATGGGAAGAAAAGCTGCAACAGATTACACAAGTGAAAAATCCTAGGAGAACCAGAACTGCTGTTCCTTCAGAGAATGTGAGTGATGTTGAAAGATTAATAACGTTTGGATAACATTAATTACAGTGATGTTATAAACTCTGATATTCCAGTTGCCATAACAACCTGCTATATGTTGGTTTTCTAATGACATTTCCAACAAGTGTTGAGGCGAACTGCATCACTTCAGAACTTTGATTGCTGTCACTCTGTGATTTTAAAATTGAATTGTTTTGTTCTTAAAGAGTCAGAATATGTCACTGTCTTCAAAAATATTCTCAAAATTATGGGTAGAAAATGATACACATTCCTATACAATTACAGAGTACTTAAGGAAAAGAAATACGTTTTGTTTTTAATACAAAATTAACAGGTTTTTTTTTTATGGGGAATAGAAAAAAAAAAAAAACAGAAAGGAGAAAGATTATGTTTCATATTTCTCAGAAGACCCTGTTCCCTGGGAGAATTATTGGGCAATAAAATTCTTTGTAGAAGAGCTTACTTTTATTGGTTGCATTTCTCTTCTCTCCATTCTCCCTTTTCTTTTCATTCCCCTCTGTCCTTCATGAATTCTTAGAGGCAATAGTTCTGATCAAGGTGGATGCAACATCTGGAAGTAAATGAGGTGAGGCCATTTCCTTTGCACTGTGTTCTGATCTCTCTTCCCCCTATAGACCAACACACTCCCTTCTTTTAGGCAGTGCCCAGTGAAGATAATGCAAGAAAGATTGCTTGCCACTGGCTTTTATTGTATTCGATTTTAATATTCCCAAGACAACGTGTTAAATATATATTGTGCCACTGATAAGAAGCAGAGTATGATTGTAATAGACATGCTTCTAAGTTCTTGCTCAGCCCACAGCCGACTCTGCTCCTGCTGCCCGTGGGGCACCCTCCCTACCCAGCCACTCACCAGTATGAACTGGTGATTGAATCAGAGGTGAGCCAGCACCAACTCATCCATAGGCAAGTGAGTTGAACAATCACATTCATTCTCTCTCTCTCTATATATATATATATATATATAGCTCTGCCTTTCTCCTTTCTTCTCTCTCCTTCACAAATTGAACAAAGGTGAAAGCTGACCATCTGCATTGATGTTTAAAGAGGAACGTTTAAAGTGGTGTTCTGCAGCACACACAATTCTGTACTAAGGATTCTGAAGAGAGAGTGTGCCCACCAACCCCTCCCTTCCTGTCCCACTACAGCTCTGGCAGTCTAAACAGTGCCTCTCAAGCAGTGAAGGAGGCATGATTCCATAGAAGGCACATTCCATGCTCTATAAACCTCATCCCACTGTAATGTTCTCTTAAGTAAGCACAGGTCTGCCCCTTGCCTTGGCCAGATGAACCTTTCCTCTACTCTTGGAACTCCCTCCATCTCACCCAGATAGCCAAGCACTTTGATCCTACCCTCCCAAAATGTTCACTGAGGCCAACTCCTCAGAAGCTTCCTGGGGGTGAGCAAAGAAAGCTGATCACTCAGCCCAGAACACCGTAAGGCCAGGAACACAGCTCAGAAAGAGGTTGGCAGGGAAAAGGTGACTTATACAATGACATCCACTGGAATTAACACAGGTCACACGCATTCAGGTCATCATCACCCAGTGGTACGTTGGTCCCCTGCCCTGCAAGTCTGCTCTGGATGCCTCTCCTCACCTGATCTTACTGAGACACATGTTAATGTGTAAGGGGAACAGCATGCTGCCTGTCACCTTCTGCGCCCACCCCCAGAGTCACTCTCCACCCTTCTCACCCATTCTCTGCCTGGGAACACTGAACTGTGTGACTTTCCATGGGCTCCCTAGCTGTCCCACTCCAACCAGGTTCCGCCTATTAGGGATCCTTGACAGGAGGAAAGAGGAGGCAGCACCTGTGGCACTGATGCCTCCGGCTTCATCCCTGAAGGACTGTCCTTTTTTTTTTTTTTTAATTCAATTATTATGGGCACATAAAGCTTGTCCAGAAGGACTGTCCTGCAGTCACCTCGGCATGACTCTCTCCACGCAGATCCCAGTAGCCAATCTGTCCCCATGTCTTCTCCAGCGAGGAGGAGAATCAAACCAACGGTCAGGACTGTCCATGGATTTCTCACTCACCACTCACAGTTTTATATGTAGTCCCTTTTCTAAACCCTCCTTAAATGTTTCTAATGTAAATGCCCCCCCCAAATTTTTCTCCCAGGATCCTGACAGTGAGTCCCTAAATGGACGGCCCATCCCATGTCCCCTTCCTGGCTAGGATAGCCTTGGGCTCCATCCTTCCTCCCCTGCCCCTGCATGGATCTGCCCTCAGCCACATCCACATAACCCCAAGATTCTTCTCCCATGCCTGACCCAAAAAGAGAGACAAAGCTGGGACCCTGCAAGGGCCAACCAGGAAGTAAGAAAACTCTTTATTTCTCCTCAGGGGAAGTTCCCGCCTGATATAGGCCTAGCCTTAAAGAGTGGAGGGGAAACCTGATGAGAACAAGGGCCCCCCAGTGGGCCCGTCATAAGGTGTTTGAGTTCCAAACGGAAACTAAAAGGTAACATCTTAACTCACATTCCTGAGTGGTTTTTCAGAAACCACTGCTGCCCATGCAAAATGCAGATAAGAGGGAGACTTGAACTCTGATGCCATTCTTTGTTCTGAATCCTGTCCCCACTAACCACCCCACCCCACCCCCGCCCATCATGTCCATTTTAACATTCCTTTCCACTAATCCAAGAATTTCTGAATCCTCCTATGCCCCTCTCCAGACTTTGGTGTATCCCACCTTTGGGAGTCAGGTGGTTGTATAACCTCCATGTGTTGATTTGCAGTTTTGCCTGCCTGAAATGTACCCTTCTTTTAAAAACCATGGCTCATTGAGGCACGTGGCTGTAATCCCAGCACTTGGGGAGGCTAAGGCAGGAAGATCACTTGAGGCCAGGAGATGGAGACCAGCCTTGCCAAAATAGTGAGACCATGTTTCTACAAAAAACAACAACAACAACAACAACAACAACTTTGTTTCATCAACTGGGTACAACGGTGCCCACTTTAGTCCCAGCTACTCAGGAGACGGATGTAGGAGTACTGCTTGAGCCCAAGAGGTTGAATCTACAGTGAGCTATGATCACGCCACTGCACCCCAGCCTAAGTGACAGAGTAAGACTTGGTCTCCAGAAAACAAGAAATTAAATTAGAAAAAAGAAAAAGAAATCCAATCCCTGGCTTGTAAGACATAGAGGAGCTCAGGTTTTATTAGCTGCCCATACTCCTCGCACGCGCCCTGCAATAAAGCCTCCTTCTCCTGGTGCAACTCTTGGCTTCAACGTCTGGCATTACTACCCTGGGTGAGCAGATCCCAGTTTGGGTTAGTAACAAGAGGTGAGAGAAGGCTCGGCACTTGTAAGCACAGTGGTTGCAGCAACAGCCACATACACCAAGGCTGGCAGGTTCAAACCTGGCCCAGGCCAGCTAAACAACAATGACAACTGCAACAAAAAGTAGCCAGGCATTGGTTGTGGCAGGCGCCTGTAGTCCCAGCTACTTGGGAGACTAAAGCAAGAGAATCGCTTAAGCCCAAGAGTTTGAGGTTGCTGTGAGCTATGATGCAACAGCACTCTTCTGAGGGCAATATAGTGAGACTCTGTCTCAAAAAAAAAAAAAGGTGAGAGAAATTTGACTAAGTGAGGAATAGGGGTAAGGAAAGACCTCTGAGTGACTGAGAACAGTGACTGAGAACTTCAGAGGGAGCTTGAGTTAACAAAGGCTGCTCTCAGCCGTGCCTGGCAGGTGCTACCCCCCGGGGTGTGGGTTGGGCTCAGTAAACCTAGGAGTAGTGGCACTGCTAGGTCTGAAGTCAGAGGCCGCTGCCCAAGCACAGGCAGGTGGGCTGGTTATCAGAAGGTGCTGGTTGACAGGGGTGGAAACTGAATCAAGTAAAGCAACAATCAGATCAACCTACAGAAGGCACTAAAATCACAGACTGCCGGAGTTGGAAGAGAATCTAAATATCATATATTTCAATCACTTCATTTTAGATGAGAACTGTTAGACTGTGGACACAGGGGTGATAAGTGACAGAACAAAGACAAACACCCAGAACTTCTCGCTTCCACATCAAGGATTTTTTTTTTAATTTTCAATTTAAATCATAACTTTGCACACTAATGCATTGATGGGGTTCAGTGTACTGATTTGATATACAATGTGAAATGCTTACATTGAACTAAGTGACATATCCATCACGATTATATTCTTTCCTTAATAGTTTTGTAACACATCAAGGATTTACCAAAGAAACCACTGCCTTGGGAGGATAGATTGGTGTTATTTTTAATTTTTAAAAATCACAGCACCTTTGGATGAAAACAAGATCTATGACCTTGTACATTTTGAACTAGTCACAAAAAAAAATTAGACATAGTAGAAATAAACTACATAGAATCAAACTTGTAACAGCTAAAATTATGTATTAACTTTGATGGTGACAAAATGCTGACAGAAGAATCTCATTGTGCTGGTAATTCACAAAACTACAAACATGAGCTCTTTTAAAATTGCACTTTGTAGAAATAACAGAAAATTAAAATGACAAACAAAAACTGTGCACAGAAAGTTGTTATTGACTTTAGAAATTGATACAAGAATCGAATCTTCTTGTCAAGAAATAATACCTGCAAAACCTGGCCCAGGAAAATTAGATGTGGTAGAAAGTGGCTACAAAGAAACCCCAAAATCACTTAAGCTAAAGTTGGGAACATTTAATATGGGCACAAAACAGGATTGTTGCATAAATTATTTCAGTCAAATAAAAATACTAAAAATTATTTAATTGCACAGTAAGAAAGTTGATCAAAGAATTAAATTAGTTCAGAACTGTACCTAAAAAATAATGTCTTGATGATATTACACCAAAGTTAGAATAATTCTGATGAAAGTGTTTGTTTTTGCATTTGATAAAAATATCCTCAGGGCCAAAACAATCAAGAGGGAACTATCCTAATGGGATTTCTCAAGTAGCCCCCACTTGTGGGGCTTTCAGTTTTAATACTTTATCAAATTGCAGATCTAAGATCTCTTTCTAGGATCTTAACCATCTGCTTATATAAAAATCACACGTACTTAGTGAATGACCACAGCTGGCTGCTAAATCAAAGTTTATCATAAGGCATGAAAATTCAGAGATTTCCTTACCACTTCACAAGGATTTAGACTTTAGAATCAACCTAAAGGTCACCTCGCACTCTTTGTAATGACAGCTATCAAAAGACAGAAAAAAAAAAAAAAAAACAGAAATAGAAAATAACAAGCATTGGTGACAATATGGGGAAACCGGAACCCTTGGGTACTATTGGAGTGTATGAAAAATAGTGCAGCCATTATGGAAAAAAAAATATGGAGGTTCCTCAGACAATAAAACTATAAATACATGTAATCAAGCAATCCCACTTGTGGGTATATGAGTTCTCACAATCCAGGTCATGAACTCACCCTAGAAAAAGTGCTGCATGCCTCATAGGTGAACATCACTGTCATCACCTTGGAAGTACTCCCTTTGGGAAGCTATGCACTGATACTAGCACCTAGTCCATTCTTAAAAGCAATTTTGGAACTCTTTTTCTGGAATGGCCAGCAGAGCTATTGTTGTACAAGGTCTGACAATTAAGTTTGCCAACTTTCCACCATGTGCTTCCCTTAGCAGCACTATACAAACAACTTGGTAAGGTTTCATAACCTTGGTATATCAGTGTCTCACAGGTGTTTTTGTGTAGATGTGTGGCGGTGTCTTGCTGAATGGCATTCATTATTGTTATGTGTTTTTGTGTGCTTTATGATGAGAGCTCTGATGGCCGTTCCAAAAAGAAGAGTTCCAAAATTGTTTTAAAGGGTGGACTAGGCCCTGATGTTGGTACATATATCTGAGGGGAATACTTCAAAGGTGACCATAGTGATATTCAGCAAAGAGGTAGGTAGCACTTTTTTAGGATGAGTTCATTAACTTCATTATCAGTCTCATATATCCAAAAAAAGAATTGAAAGCAGTATCTTGAATGCATAGACTTGTACACCCATGTTCATAGCAGTACTAGTCACAATAGCCAAGAGGTGAAAGTAACCCAAATGTTCATTACCAGATGCATGCATAAACAAAATGTACTATACTCACACAACAGAGTATTATTCAGTCTGAATAATGGAGGAAATCCTCTTACATGCTGCCACATGCAATCTGGAGGGCATCATGTTAAGTGAAATAAGTCAGTCACAAAAAGGTAAATGTCATATGTTTCCACTTATATGCGATACTTAAAATAGTCAAATTCATGGAAATGGAAAAGTAGAATGGTGATTGCCAGGGGGCAGGAGGAAGGGAAAATGAGTAGTTACTATTTAACGAGTATAGAGTTTCAGTTTTGCAAGATGACAAATTTCTAGAGATCTGTTGCACAATGATGTGCATACTCTTAACATTATTGAACTTATACTTAAAAAATGATCAAGGTGGTAAATTGTATATATCTTTTACCACAATTCAATTTTTTTTTTTTTTTTTTTTTTTTTGAGACAGAGTCTCAAGCTGTAGCCCTGGGTAGAGTGCTGTGGCGTTACAGCTCACAGCAACCTCAAACTCTTGGGCTTAAGCAAATCCCTTGCCTCAGCCTCCCAAGTAGCTAGGACTACAGGCACCTGCCATAATGCCCAGCTATTTTTTGGTCGCAGTTGTCACTGTTGTTTGGCAGGCCCCAGGCTGGATTCGAACCTGACAGCTCCAGTGTATGCGGCCTAGTCACTTGAGCTACAGGGTCCAAGCCTACAATTCAAATTTTTTTAAACCACCTGAATTTTTCATGGGTAGAAGAATTTAGACAGTGTAAAAAATTTGAGGTAAGCACCTATAAGAGTGGTTGTCTAACTTTTCCCTGACACTAATTTCAGGGCAAAGGAAAGTAAATCCAAACAGACTGGAGGCCCTTACTTGGAGCAGAAAGTTCTCTGAAGCCTTGTGCTTTGTATCTAAAATACATGCAAACTTTGCCTACCAGTTCATACTTGATCAAAGTTGATTTTTATATAGAAATAACATTTTAATTACCTTTGAGAGGAAAAGTCTTTGTTTCTTTGATTGCAATTACATGTTGGAATCATAGGGGTGTCGGAATTTTATGCAAATGAGAAAAAAACATGCCAACATGGAGAAGCAGGCTTTTGTTGCTCATATATGATAACACCTTTCAAGACTGTAAAAGTTTTAAACCTGTCTCCTCAAATCTCTAATTATGTCATCCCATTAAGATTTTTTTTTTTTTTTTGCAGTTTTTGGCTGGGGCTGGTTTTGAACCCGCCACCTCTGGCATAGGTGGCCGGCACCCTACTCCTTTGAGCCACAGGCACCACCCATGATTTTTTTTTTTTTTTTCAGTTTTTGGCTGGTACTGGGTTTGAACTTGCCACCCAGTATATGGGGCCAGCGCCCTACTCCTTTGAGCCACAGGTGCCACCCAGAGCATGCAAATGTTTAAAGCCATCCCTGAGTGTCTGAACCACCAAACTTTAGGACTTAGAGTCTCCATAAAAGGTTTCCACTTCCCTCTCCTAAAGCCAGTATTTCCCAAGAGAAATTTTCTAGTGCCATTACATTGGAAGGAGATCCTGTAAATTAAAGCTTTGCCATGGGTCATGTTTGATGCTGGAATGGACATGGAATTATCAGAGCAACTTCCACACCTCTGTCTTCCTGGCAAATTCCTAGTTGCTTGGTTATCCTCTCCTGGGGGAGCCTGTGCTGAGTCCACCCTTCCAGCCTCATTCTCTTCCCTGCACCACTTTAGTGCTGCACAAGTTAGACTCTTTCTGTTGTAAGGATCAGAAACAGCATTGGGTGACCTCCAGCAGCAGTGCAGGTGATTGTAAAGATACGTAGGGCAATAAGGAAGCACAGGCATCAGGCCAGGCAGTTACACAGCCCAGCTTCACGGAGCCCTAGAACATCATTAATGAAGTCAGAGTAGCTTTCCCTTGAGAATAGGGACCTTTGGCCTCTTCCTCTTCTGACTGTGCCACTTACTGTCAGGCTTCTATCTCCAATTCACCCTGCTGCTGCTGCTGCTTCTGCTTCTTACCTGTTCAGCTATTACCTCCACTTCGTTTCTCTCTAATTCTACTCTGGCATTTCTCACTCCAGAGTCTGAGTTTCTCACTCTGGAAACCGCCCGTGAAAGATCATAGGTTGGGTCAGTGAGTCACCTACTCCTATGGGGCAGAATTCTGATATAAGCTGACCCCAGAGCCCATTGGTAAACCTAATAAGGGTCACCTTTGCCCAACTTACAGATTCCTGATCAGTTCAGTCATGGTCACTTAACAAGGACACGTGACAGAAAGCATGACAACTTATATAATACAAAGAACAGTCTTTGCTACTTTGATTGGAAGAAATGTGTACGTACAGCACGTCCAGGATTGCATGTGTAACCCACACCCCTACAACACCCTAACACTGAAGCCAGGAGCAGCATTCTCCACCTTGGCGCCTCCAGTGGGTAACACGGTGCCTGGTATATAGTAGGCTCTCAACAAAGGTGTGCTGAAGATAATTGAAACAAAGGTGGAACCAGAAAACCCGAATTCAAATTCCATTTCTTCTATTTCTTTGCTATCCGAACTACGGCAAGTTACTGAATCTATCTGAATCTTCCTTCTATGTAGAAAGATATAGTTGAAATAAACATCATATAGGATATGGGCATACCTGGCATAGTTGCTGTGCGTGTGTGTGTGTATTTTTTAAACTTTCTCTTTGATATACCAAGAGATATACCATTGCCATGGATCATAATTGCATTCAAATATATCTTCTCTCCCAATCAGAGGGTAAATTTTAAGGGCAAGATCTGTGTCTCACTAATCTTTGCACCTCCACCACACCTCCAAATCTCTGAATATGGTGGGTATTTAATATAAATAAATGGTATGAAGGGCCAATGGATTTAGAAACTATATATGCTTAAAATCTCCATATCTTAACATTTTTTAGCAATTAAAAACAACAAGAAATGTGAAGCATTACACATAATGACCAAACTTAGTTTTTATAACTCGGTGTTCAGCAGTCTTCTAAGAGCCAAATGAAAGGAAGATTGACTGTGTTCCAGTTTTTCAGTGTGTGTCTCCACCTACTGTATTTACTGGAGAGCGACGAGTCTAATAGTGAGCCTTTCCAGCATCTGTCGCTGGACACGCGAAGCTCTGCAGCGGGCGCCACGGTCCGGTAAGTGTTTTCGGGCCCGCTAGAGGGCAGGCTGACGCTTGCCTCGGGGGCGCTGCTAAGCAAGGGCAGGTCTCGAATGAACAGAGAAATGCGCCACTTGCCTCTTAGGTTTGTTTCTAAGTGGAAAAATACAGCTGGGCATGTTCAGATTCGTATTCTGCACTCCCTTAATTAGTTATTGGGTCTTTCGGCTCACCTTTCCTTTTGTTTTCTCTTTCCTCCTTGGAGTTCTTCCTCCTTTGAACTGTAACAAACCAACCTTTTTGTTCCTGTCAAAGGCTTAACCCACAAAAATAAATCAAGATGGGGGTAAGAGGAGGAAACGCTGCATAATTCAGCGGAAGCTGAGTTTTCACTTGGGTTTGTTCAAAAATAAAGAATTTTTTAAAGTTTCGATTTCCCTAATTTTCATATTATGGCCAGCTTGCCAAGAGGGAAAGGGAAGGGGTCCTGCAAAAGAACACAGACTGAATGGGCCTGGGAGAGTGGGGAGGGGTGTGTGTGTGTGTGTACATGCATGCGCTTGTATGGGGAGTTATTTATGGGCATAGAGGGGTGATGGGGGGGGGGTAGAGGAAGGAAAAGACAAGCAGCTGTCAAGGAGCTGGGTGGTCCCAGAAAGTACATCGTCCTTTGAGCACTATTGGGCCACCATGGGCAGTTCTCAGCCACCTCTTTATGGAACCTTGGGGCAGTTCTTCTATCCACACCTCATCTTCTCCATCTACCTGTAAGAAACTTGAACTAGAATAGATAATCTTCTACTTCACATATGAGCCTGTCAGGTGGATTGCTTGAGCCTAGGAGTTTGAGGCTGCAGTGAGGTAGCCTGGGTGACAGAACAAGACCCTATATCTTAAGAAAAAAAGTATATTGTTGGTGCCCCGTCACCGCGTGAAGGTAACAGCCCAGACACGGATTAAAAGTACAATGCTTGCAAGAGGTGGACTTCCTATAGGTGCAGGGAAGCCCCGAGTGGTCTTTTATTGAAGTATTATACAACAGGTGTAGGAGGCCCACGTACTAGGATCACAGTGCTTAATGGCAGCTACGTGCTCTTTCCCCACAGCTGCGACTCCCACCCTGTTGCACCACACTTATTCGAGGCCCAACACCTGCTGGCTAACAAGCACCCGATCTTATCTCATGAAAGCACTCAGTTCCTTAAGGGCTTGTCTCCAGGCTGTAAAACATCTCCATGTCCCCCTCCCAGTGCCTCCCTCAAGAACCAGCCACCACTTCTGGTGCTGCTGCTTAGTCTCCTGTAATGTATATACGCATATATATTGTTTTGAGTGAGAGAAAACTTGGCAGTTAGAAATGCAGATAAATGTTCATGGGGAATCTGAGAATGGCAAACAGAAACAAGCCAGCCAACAAATAAATTATGAAGCTGGAAGATGCTTCCAGCTGACCTGAGTGTAGAAGCAATAGTCCTGTGTTGATTCCTTTTTGGAATATTTTCTCCTTGCAGGCCTTGGGCTCTCACACCCTGGGATGTGCTCTGTCAACCCTCTGAAAAGTCTGAGAGAAGAGTGCACCCAAACAGTCAAGCAAAGATAGAGATGGTGGTGGCCTTGTGGTCTAGTCTGGGTTGGGGATTATGGAGAAATTTCCAATGCAAAAGACAAACCAATAAAATTCTAAACAAAAACTTACTCTAGCCTAGATAGTGCAAAGGTTAAAAGAAATACACACCATAGGAGATTATACTAATATTCTTCCACTGATGGTATAACCCAGCTGCCTAAATTAGTGTTGGCTTTTCATGAGTTTTGGAGGTTACTGTCTTTCTATTATATCACCACCAATTAATCT
The DNA here is from genome assembly GCA_963574355.1 of Loris lydekkerianus. Taxonomy (NCBI): domain Eukaryota; kingdom Metazoa; phylum Chordata; class Mammalia; order Primates; family Lorisidae; genus Loris; species Loris lydekkerianus. The sequence goes on along the minus strand of CAUYPK010069661.1, from coordinate 4,366 downwards.
AATATTGTCACTAATAATTAGCTAGGCTTTGGGATCAAAGCTATTACTGCTCCCTGAGTAATAAGGGCTTGTAACAACACTTCAATTATTTTTTATCTTAACACTTCTGAGAGTTCTCTTCAGATAATCACTGGAGGAGATTCCACCCTTACTTGTCTACTCCCCTAAAACTAGCTCTATTTAACTGGACTATTGTAGACATGAAGGATTGTTACTTTAGAATAACAAATACACGTGGAGAATTCAAAGTACTGTACTTTTATTTGTTACATCTGTAATTTCAAATGGTAGCCACTAGGGGATGCTACTAAATATTTGAATGGTAATTCTGAGTTCCAAAATGCAGATGTCCAGGCCTTGGAGAATCAGAATCTTCCAAAAAACCGATTGGGAAATCTGCCTGTATTAGTAATTTGAGACACGCTAAATTAGATGACAATAATTAAAATCTTTTTAGCTGGTGTAAATTCCCTGAAATCCCTCCACAAAAGAAAATCTTTTAGAAAACTAAATCATCCTTGATTTAAAGGGGAGGGTGACTATCCATATGAAATGTATCCATGCCCAGCCACTTTTCAGCACCTGTATTCACTGCCATCATTCCTTGTCTAGGCCACTGCAGTAGCCTACTAACCAGTCCCTTTATTTCCATTCCATAGAATCAGTTCTCCACATAGCAGCAAAAGTGATCTTTTAAAGAGATAAATTGTGTTATCTCGCTTGCTGCTCAGACCCTCAGAATAAAATCCAAACTTTGTACTGTGGCCACCAGACCCTCTGTGAACAGACTCTCCTAACACCTTCAGCCCCCTCCTCTGCACATGAACTTTCTTTGACCATTTGCCAGGGCTTTTGAGCAAGTTCCTGCAGTACTTTCCCCACATCTTCATGGCTGCCTCCTTTCTCCCTCTTTTAGATGTTTATTCAAATGTCACCTCCACAGAGAGGCTTTTCATCACCACCTACCTTAATCCTGCCAGTGGTGTCTGGGGACCCAGGGCAAAAGTGACATACCATAGTAGATACTTTTTAAATTTATTGTTATTGTCATAGGTTATTAGAAAAGATAGACCATTATAGACCCTTTCATAGTCACAAAGCACAAGCACAGTACATGTTTATTGAATGAATTAATGGATAAACTTAAGCTACATCTAGGTGCAAACTGGAAAAACATTAACATATTAAATCTAGGTGCAAACTGGGACCCTTTCTTCATTATTTCAACTATTCAATGCTTTTTAACTAAGCTTTCCACCTTTGTCTTGCCTCTTAGGAGTGATTTTCTACAGGAATTTGAGGAGAAACATACCCTTCCAAAAAGGCACTTTGGAATTTTCAGGGACCGAGGGACGTATAATGTTGAAACTGCATATTCAATAGATTTCCTTTCAATATATTTTTAATTTTTTAATTAATAATGCCTTTAATATTAAGAAAGGCTTACAAAAGCAGATTTCAACAAAATCACCTGGCACTAACTCTAGAGTGTTACCAAGAACCTCTCCTTTGCCCATTGAGGATGTCTGGTGTATGGCCCTCCAGAGCCGCTTTCCACCAACCTGCCCTGTAGACCCAGTGGCCTGGGAGGCAGACCTTCATGGGTCCCCGTCTCTGACTTATTTGGAAGTTTGGCCAATGGAGGCATCAGCAGGAGATAAGAATAGACAGAGAAGAGAGGGTGTATCATTTATTTCCTGGCTCTCTCCCTGTGGATTGGCGGTGGCTGCTTTTCCAGTTAAGTCCACCAGCCTCTGGTCACCCACAGTTTTCTATGGGTTCAGGTAGCTGCCCCATCCCCTAGCCTCCGCTGCCCACACCTCATCTCCCTCCATTCACTCCTTTTGAGTGAGCAATCCCTCTCCTACCTGCCCTCAGACAGCTATAGTTCATGCATGAGGGTGGTGCTGTTCTTGTCTGTAATGACAAACGGAATTTAAGTTGTTTAGGTGGCTGTATTTCCACCTGTTTATCTCATTGTCTCAGCTTCTCCTTCCCCTCCTTTCTGGAGCTATTCTCAGCGACAATTTCAAAAATGCTGGCCTGTTCCTGTCCGGAGAAAGCCAGCACTCCCAGGAAGTCCTGGCATTCTGCAGCTCTCTACAAAAAGAATTTTAACTTTTATTCTCTCTCAGAATGCTTATATTTTAAGCATGGAGAGCTTTAAAAAAGAATAAGCTACTAAATATTCTTAAAAATGACTCCCACAACACCTGTCACCCTGTTTATTCTCAACACCCCACAAGCAATACTGCTTTAGGCAAGACTGGTTATGTGAGCATTTAACCAACAAATATCAGCAACTGGGAAGACCATAAATAGTAGCAGAGAGACAAATAGGATGACTCAGTAAGGCCTCTGAGTCAGACTGGCAGGGACTGGCCTTCCTTCTTAATTATGGGGCACCAAACCCATCACCTCTGAAGTCACCTCTGAGTCTCTTCTAACCAATATCGCATAATCTCGTTTCCTCTGAAGATGTGCAATCGTCCTCCTTCTGGCTACTAAGAAATTAAAGTGCCTGGGCTGAAAGGTCTGCTGTAAGCTGACGATCTATGTCCTCAGTAATTAACCCTTCTCTGGGGTCAGCGGTTGTTCATGCTGTTAGCTTGTCTTAGTCCTGGCTCAGGAACCCTCAATTTGTTGGACCTCGGATAAGTAATTTTAGCTCACTGAATTTACTTCATCTCTGATGAGGAAATATTAAAGTCAACTTAGCTACACGACATGATATTCTAGAAAAGGCAAACTACAGATACAGAAAAAAAGATCAGTAGTTTCCAGGGGTTCAGGGATGAATAGGCAGAGCACAGGGGATTTTTAGGGCAATGGAACGATTCAGCACATGACATTTTACAACTATCAAAGCCCACAGAACAATACAACGCAAAGAGTGAACCCGGATGCAAACTATGGGGTTTATTTAATAATAATGTATCGATACTGATTCATCAATTATAAAAACATCCCTCAGTACTGGGAAGTGTTAATAATAGGAGAATCGTAGGGAGGAGGGAAGATGAGTATATGGGAACTCTCTGCACTTTCCGGACAATTTTCCTATAAACATAAGTGTTCTATAAATAAAATATTTTTAAAAATCAATTTGGATGAGATATGTGAAGACTCTAAAGAACTGAACAAATATAAAACTTAACACCCAAGTGATCTTTCAGAATTTAATTTGAAAAGTTCATTTGAAGTCCACTCAGTAAAGCCCCAAGTGATGCCTTAATTCCCAGTCTTCAAGCCTTCAAAGTGTGTCTCCATAGAGGGAAGGACGGGACTTCTGTGAGCAGTTTACCTTCACAGCCACCAGCCAACTGAAAAAATTTCTATGGAATCCAAGCCATGATGTGAATGAAGATTCTACCTTCACACAACCACTGCCTCTTTAAAATTGCCCAGGAAATTGTAATACACACGTCCTTATAATTCTTTGCCATCTCACTCTCATCCTGCCCGATATTTAGCAGTTATTTTTGATTAAGGTCACATTTTTTAGAGGTGAAAAAGCTATGAGACAATTTCAGGATTAAGTTTGGGATTAAGGTCGGTTAGGTTAGGAAGGAAACGTGTTCCTCCTTTTCAGCCAGAGAATGTCTGAAATAGACAAAACTACTTATAGTGCTTTGCTGTGGGGACTTAGGGTGGGGGGACTGTTGCTGGGGCCTCACAAACCTGATCTCTGATGCTTGCCACAGCCCTGTTGGGTGGGAATGATAAATTCCCATAGGGAAAAGGACCCAGTTGGGTCAAAAATTAGCTGTTGGTCACCCAGTAATGACAGGAACAAGCTGTGAATCTGCCACCTCTTGCATCCTTCCCACTCTCTATGTATTCAAGACTCTACATCCTTAATGAAGGTACTTGGGAATAGTTTTGGCTTCTACCTTTCCCAACCAGCCACATGTGATTATGATGTACTCTCCACATGGCAACTACTCATATACTTGTCCACATCCTGTGTCCATGATTCCCTTACAACGCAGTGTTGGGTCTGGTTAGGCATTAATGTGCTCTCACCAAAGGAGCACTTAGGGGTTAGCTTGAGATTCTAAGCTTCAAGACAAAGGAAGATGTTTTAGGCCTTGCCAAATGAAATTAGCTGGCTAATTCCAGCCAACTTAGTCTTGGATGACAGTGGTCAATTGCATTCCTTCTCCTGAGTAACACATGTACTTTTGACAAAAATTTTCAAAGCCACATTACAACAAAGATATTCGTACCAGAATGTTTATTGTAGCTCAATTCATAATTGCTAAATCACGGAAGAAGCCCAAGTACCCACTGACCCATGAATGGATTAATAAATTGATTATTTTGAATTTTTTTTTCCCATTTAATTTGGTTTTGCTCTGATCTT
>CAUYPK010069659.1:0-27720 GCA_963574355.1 Loris lydekkerianus | reverse complement strand
GGTCGATCGAACACACAGAAGCACTTGCCAGTTTTCCACTGTTTTTGTCCTCCTCCTGGGGTCCAGAAGTCCCTTGCTGGCTCCCTGTATCCTCAAAGGGATGATCATAGGCAGATCCCACCGGCCAGAGATGCCTGGAGTTTTGTCTCCCCTGAGTCGTGGTGCCCAGTTGCAGGGAGGCTGTTACTCGGCCGCCGTCTTTAATCTAGTCTCTACTTTTAGTTCTTTAAGGATTCTCTATTCTTCTTTTCATAAAGCTTGTATTCGTTTGCGGTCTCACCAGCAGTGTATAAGTGTTGCCTTTTCACCACATCCACGCCAGCATCTGCAGCTTTGGGACTTTGTGATGTGGGCCGTTCTCACTGGAGTTGGCAGTATCTTAGAGTGGTCTTGATTTGCATTTCTCTGATGATTAAAGACAATGAGCATTTTTTCATGTGTTCGTTAGCCATTTGTCATCTTCAGAGAAGTTTCTGTTCAAGTCTCTTGCCCACTTAGAAATGGAGTTGTGTACTCTTTTCTTGCTGATTAATTTGCGTTCTCTGTCATCTCTTTCTGAAGGTCCTTGCCCGGGCCTGAGGACTTGCCTGCCACCTTTTGCTCCAAATCCCAACTCTGATTTAAGTCTTCATCTTTTTAGGCCACTCACCACCACCCGCCTGCTTCCTGCACACAGCCGGGTGAGATCCTAGGGCAGCTGTACTGCAGGCAGGACCCTCTCCTGTCTTAGTCTTGCTACTGGAACCCTGGCCAGACCAGGAGTACCAAGCTGAGTTCGTCAGCCACCCTGCCAAGCTCCAAACCATAGCCCTCAGCTAGGACTTTGTTCATCAAAAAGGTGTAAAAAATAACTCAAGAGCATTCATCTTTCTTAGCCCTAGCTATTGCCTTTATCAACATAAATGTTAAAATTTTAACTGCTCTTAACTGGGCTCAGCATCTGGGCCTTGGAGTGGATTTTGGCAGGGCTCCCCTTGCTGAGGACAGTTTCCAGGTATTGTAATGCTTCCCTGTAATTATCCTTTTCCATGTGTTACATAGGCTTATAGTCTGGCTCCCAAGAGTATTTTTGGAATGAACACCTTGGAAGAGTTGTGTCCAGGGACAACCTAGGGTCTATGCAATGGCCGTTTCTGGTATCTCCAGACCCCAGGGAGAGTATAGCTAGTCTCCTGAGGCTCTGACTTCCCAGTACACTGGGGAGAAATGTGTAATGTTAGAACTAGCAAGCATCTTACAGAAGAGAAAACAATTTATATTTAAGGTAAGATGTTTTACCCTTGAGAAACTTAATTTGAGGGTTGCTCCTCCAGATACTTCCAAGATAGGATGTACCATTATACAAAAGCCAGTAACTTTCTAAAAGGTTTTCTGTTATGTACTTGTTAATGCCTTATTTTGTAGATAATTGACAAACTTCTGTAGATAATTGACAAACTACAGTCATTCTTATTTTATGTAATATGTGTATGCCAAGAAAGTTGTGTTTAAATACTTATAAATATAAAACCAGCACATTGTACCCCATGATTGCATTAGTGTACACAGCTATGATTTAATAAAAAAATAAAAAATAATAAAATAAAATGTAATAGATAACCTTAAAATAAATTATTTTATAAATAATCACCCCCTGATTATTAATTTTGTAAGTTTGAGTCTAATAAATTATTTTTCTTAAAGTGGCTTTTTTCACTGACTATAAAGATAAATAAACATCTATTTTTTCAAATCTAATCTTCCCAGCTTTATTGAGGTATAATTGACAAATAAAAATTACCTATGTTCAAGGTATACAACGTGATATCCTAAATCCATACACATGTGCAATGAATAGAATTCCTCCGTCAGAGCAACACAGAAATCACATCCACTGTGCCATAAGTTGGAAATAGTTCTTTGTAAATTTAGGGAAAATGTGACTACCATTGAATTTACTCAGACCAATGAAATTTTAAGACTATATTTATTTAGCAGTGGTGCTGAATAGTTTAAGAAGTATTTTTTAGATTTCTGACCATATTAAAAATTGATATTATTTTTAGTACTTGTTTTATCTTAAGAACATAGAATAAAACATTAGTTCAATCATGATGTTCCTAAAGGCAGATTATTAAATAGCCATGAGACTAACCAGGCTAACTTCAAGGCTGATTTGAAATGTTGAACTATTTATTGCTCTAAACAATCATATGAGTCAAATGTAAGCGTTTGGTACATTTCTGTTAACACGCTGTTGTGCCCGTCTGTTTCCGAATGTGTTCTTGGTCTTCATGCAGTGTTGCCATTCAATAAATGCTAAAATAGACAGGCCTTGAGGTTTTATTTATTGTGCTTAATGTAAAAGAATGAAAATTAAGATAAAATAGGTTAAAGTAGAATGGATAAAATGTAATTGAAATGATTTGGAGTCCAATTTAAATCTATTTTTCTGTTAATTTAGAAATATTAAAAGTATGTGACCACAACTTAAGATGTATTCAAATATATCATTATGTACAAAATATCTTTCTCATCATTTCTAGATTATTTTAAGAAGAATTTTAGCTTTCTCTAGTCTAAAAACAGAAAAAAAAAAAAGACAAAGTTAGCTACCTTATTTATTAATTCAATAAGAATCTGGGTTAAGCAACTGCTTATACAAGATTTAAATGAAATAGAAAAGAGACTATTGTAGATATGGTTATCATTGGCTAAGACGTTATTATAAAGTATTATTATAAAGAAACTTATAGAAATTGATGTTTTTTAAAACAATTATTTAACCACACTTGTAATGTCTTATCACCTGGGGAAAATAAGATAACAAAATGTTATTGATTCATCCGTCGTGTGTAACAAATCTTAAAATTTTAAATAAATCACTGTATCAGTCTAGAAATGCTATTCTAAGTTTAGGTAATATAGAGAAAGCAAATTTTTGTAAGAATATGATTAAATCTAGTCTTGTAGATTGGTAAGCTAACTTTGTTTTGATTTAACTATAGTATTGTTTACATTAAGATAGGCCATTTAGGGTGGCGCCTGTGGCTCAGTGGGTAGGGTGCCGGCCCCATATACCGAGAGTGGCCCCATGTACCAAACCCAGCCTCAGCCAAACTTCAGCGAAAAATAGCCAGGCGTTGTAGCGGGTGCCTGTAGTCCCAGCTACTTGGGAGGCTGAGGCAAGAGAATCACTTAAGCCCAAGAGGCTGAGTTTGCTGTCAGCTGTGATGCCACCACACTCTACCAAGGGTGACAAAATGAGGCTCTGTCTCAAAAAAAAAAAAAAAAGGATAGGCCATTTATTGAAAATAGAACAGTGACCATGGGGTCCTCTGTAATCAGGGGACAGAGCACAGGACAGGCCCCTCCCATGTGGGAAGTGCTGGCAGAGTGATGGCTCTTAACTACAGCAGAATCGCAGTACTTTGTTAAGATGTGATTGTAATGATTTCTCTGTTCTTTAATTTCACTATCAGGCCGTCAGCTGCAAAGGTCAGCACAGCATATCCTACACTTTGTCCCGGAACCAGACGGTGGTGGTAGAATACACGCACGATAAAGACACGGACATGTTTCAGGTGACAGCTTTCTTTATGGACAGAAATTTCAGCACATTTTCCCTTCTGTTCTGTATTCCTATATGGAATCAGACATTTTAGAACAGAAGTGCATGGTGATGTCTAGGGGAAAAGAAATGAAGATAAAGTCAAGTTACTCTTGTTTGGTTTTTGGAAGATGAAGAAAAAACATAATTCTTAAATTGTAAAAATAAATTATAAAGGTATATTTAAAGAGGATGTGGAGCCTCCATGCATAAGCCTTTTCAGAAGTAACTGGGAGATTCAGCAGAACTTCAGAGGAAAATACCCTGGGGTTTCATTATTAAAAAAGGAAGGAGGGTCAGAGGGGAAGGGAAGGTAAATATTTAGTTCCTTGATCTTTTTTAAATTAAGTAAAAGTATTAAGAAAAAATGGGGAACTATTCTATGACTTCAGCTAAGGAAGAACTTTTTAACTATGAGACAAAACACACAAACCATATGTAAAAAATGATTGATAAATTTTGGTTTTCGGATAGTTAAATGTGTGGGCAAAATAAAGGAAAAATAAAAGGCAAATGACAAATGGGGAAATATTGACAATTCTTATCACAAAGGGTTAAAGTCCTAAATTTAATAAGGTACTCCTAGAAATCAGTAAGAAAAATACCTACAGTGGTTAAATAGATGGATGGGCATAGGTAACAGCTCATCAAAAAAATGAAAATACTAGCTCTTAAAAATAAAATATTCTCAGCCTCATTTATGAAAAGAAAAATATGAATTAAGATAACACAGAGATAGTACTTGCCAGATTGGCAAAAATCCAAAAGCTTTTGTCAAGAGTTGTAGGTAAAACAGACACTCTCCTATGCCCTGCGAATTGGTATAACCTCTGTGGGGTAGTGATTTCTATTAGAAATACCTATGAAAAATACAAAACGTGTACACGATTCTACTCAGCTCTTCTCTTTGTAAAGCTCTTCCCTTTCTAGAGACTTACCTGAGAGACATATTTACAACCGTGTAAAATGTTGTTTGTACAAAGTTATTGCTCAAAGCATTGCTTAATAGGAAAAGATTGGAAGTGATCTAAATGTCCTTCAGAAAGGGCCCAGTTCAGTGAATTTGTGTGTAGCTGCATAGTGGAGTTTTCCAAGGCTGCAAAACAAAACCAGGGAAAATCTCTATGTACAGACACAGGAAGATCTCCAAACCTACCAAATGAATTAAATATTAGTGTTATTAACTAAATGTAGTCATATTGATAAGATATTCAGTTAAGATTGATGTATTAATAAACTAATGTTCTTAATATATTAAATAATATTAAATATCACATTATTAAGTATTGAATTAGTATTGTTAAATGATCTAAATAATGCTTATATATATTAATAATCTCCAAAAGGATGAATAAGATGTTAATGATGCAGTTGCCGTTGTAGGGAAGAGGACTGGACAGGGAGATGTTTTATACTTTTTAATTTGGAACCCTATGAACGTGTTAGCTACTAAAAAAAACTAAACAATCCTAAACAGACAGATGAAAGACAGGCCTAGTTATAGTCGTAGATACAAACATAGTTTTTTAAGTGCCCCTGTGAACTCAGGAGTAAGATTTATCATATTTGAGAGGAAAAAAAATTTTTTTTCAAGGGAGGGAGCATAGCAAGGCAGACATTATAATATTTTCCAAGTTTTGTTTATGTTAATAGATTTAAGGTGCACCTGAGGAATTTCATCCCGTCTTTATATTGCAGTGATGGTGTCTGGGCTTTTGGTGTGCCGTTCACCCCAGTGGCACACGGTAATGGGCAAAATCTCAGCAGTGGCTCACTCTGTGCCACTCCGGTTCATTCTCCCCCAAATGTCTTTTCTTATTCTAGCAAAGAAAATCTCTAACTAAATAAGTACATGCATTACTTCCCTGCTGACATTTTTATGGAGCCTCATAATGATTATTTAAGACTTGAGAAAATTATGCATTTTTAATGGTAAGATTTTTTTTTTACTACTTATAATAGTAGTAAAGATTTCTTAGATTTTTTTTTGCATAAAGAAGATTCTTAACACTAAAAAAAACTATTATTTCACAATTGTCAGTGATGCTTTTTTTTCCATTTAAAATGAACAACCTTCTGTCACACACGGCACGTGTATTAAGTGTGAGGCATTGAGTTCCTTCAGGAGAATCTTCTTTCTTAGTAATTTGGTGACATGTTGTGACATTGGCAGTGTGCTCTTCACTATTACACAGTCACATTCTACTCAAACCTCCTCTTAGTAGCTTCTGAGTGTTTTACGCATATTCTCTGTTTTGTCACACAGAATATCAAAACACTAAAGATTTAATAAAATTAATAGTTTTTTGAAACTGCAAGCTCATAGCAATGGAGATTGCAGAGACTGAGCAGAGTTTGCAGCCACAGCTTTGCTTCCTGCCGGCAATTTCAGCACCGTTATGTTAGTGCCATCTGTGCAGAGGTTGACACGGTGGAAAAGGCAATTGGTATCTTTCTGTTATTATGAAAGCAATTTCTGCCTACAGGACCTGGACCCCTTAACGGATCTCAGGGACTTACCAGGGTTCATGGACCATGTTCTGGGAAACACCAATGTATTTCTCATAGCTGAGAAATCTGGGTCTTTGAAAGGAAGAGTAATTCAAACTAAGGTCAGAAAAGGCATTAGCAGCAGAATCAAGTTTCAGTCTTCTGAGTTCTTCCTTCTCTATACAGTACCAACTCAGACCTCTTTAAATAAAGCATGTGAGCCAAACAAGAATTCATATATTTCTTAAGAAAGCATAACATATTTTTTGATTTTTATTAAAGTAACCTGATTCTATTCACAGACTAAGTAGACATATTGGAGGATTAATTTCAGACTATTGTAAGCAGGAAATTAAGCAGCTCTCGAAAGACCTTGAAAGGGCAAGCTTGTTTTATTTTTTTTCCCTCATTTTAACAAGCTGGTATGTCAGAAGCCAACACTGACAAAAGGTGCTGTGCAGAAAGTTTGCAAGGTTACCATTTCCCAAGTGTGACTCAGTGTAGAGGGCTGTTCATTTAGCCATTCCCACTCAAGTGGTTTCTATGTTGAGTATTTAAAAGCAGAACATCAGAATGGACCAGAAAGGGCCTCGGGCTGCTTTTCCCACAGTGGACTTGGAATAGACTCAGAACACAAAAACATTATTCCCTGAGAAAAAAAATCAAAGCTAGATCTGAATTCAAGGGATCAATTAGGTGTGATAAAGTCTGAGTTAATATAGTCAGAGTAAGATTTTGTTAATTGTTTTCTGGAGTAAAGAGAATAGTGACTTAAGGAGGAGGGAAGTTAAAGATATTGGTGAGGAAATGGAGGAAACGTCTAGTGACAGATTTTCCAAGGACTCTTGCTGTGACTGAATCAGAGAAATGGGGCTAGAGCTGGGTGGCTGCTTACAGATAAAGGAAAGTATTTTTAAAGACAAGAGACTTGTCCAGAGCAAGGTCACTCAAACTGTGCTCTGCTGTGCAGAGTTTGTGAGCATACAGAACGAGATAAGTACAGAAACTCAGAGGAGGCATTTGGTAAGTTTTATAGCAGCTTAGTATTGCTGAAATATCCAAGCAAATTATCATTGTTCTAGTAATTATTTTTATTGTATTTTTTAAAGTTATCAGGGACAGATTGGAATTCTAAAAATAAAAGAAAACAATAACAAAAGTGGTTCTTGGAGTTTGAGAAACTCATTTGGATGAAGCCAGAATGTAGTTCTTCTAGCAGAGAGTAATTTCTGTAGACAGGAAGGAACAGTTGTGGGGCATTTTAGAAGAGGCTGGCTTTAACTGTAACAGTTTGAAGTCTTTGCCCCCATCTGTGGAAGTTGACAGAAATGAGGACAGAGATCATGTCATGGGGGCTCCAGATTTGGCGGGTAGGTAGGAAATTTTAGAATTTTTCACATTTTACTCCTAAACATCATTGATGGGGTTCAGACTGTTCCTGAATTCAGAGTAGCCTTCATTATCTCTTTATACTTTTCTGTATTTGTTAAATATTTTGAAGTAAGTATTTGTTAATTCTCTTTTGAGAAAAGCTTTATGGAAAGATTACAGCAGTTGGAATCAACAGAGCTTCTGAGTTACACACCTAGTGTTTAAATGAATCCAGCAGAGGAAAGACTTTGCAACTCTGGAGAGGTGAATTGTATGACATAATTTTATAACATCTCTAATTTAGATTTTATGTTGCATTTTTAAACAAGTTATATGTTTTCTGAATCTGAAACACATATATTAAACTCACACTGCAGGGCGAAGCCTATGGCTCAGTGAGTAGGGCGCCAGCCCCCTATACTGAGGGTGGCAGGTTCAAACCTGGCCCTGGCCAACCTGCAACAACAACAAAAAAAATAGCTGGACCTTGTGCCAGGTGCCTGTAGTCCCAGCTACTCGGGAGGCTGAGGCAAGAGAATTGCTTGAGCCCAAGAGCTGGAGGTTGCTGTGAGCTGTGACACCCCAGCACTCTACCGAGGGTGACAAAATAAAACTCTGTCTCTAAAAAATAAACTCACACTAAAGCAATATGCATTTGTTCAAGTTGATGAACCAGGAGTTTGGTTTTTTCAGGCACGAGAAATTAAGGGGTGTGAAGAATAAGATGTCTGCTGTCTGTTGGTTTTATAGAGATAGGTCTGTGCTTGAGAATGTATGTGTGAGATTTACAGAAGAAATACAGTATTCTAGGAAGCAAGCAGAGCTAAGTGACCCAAGATTTTTTTCATTTTATTCACTTAGATAAAAAATGTATTACACTGTGTTATAGGTAGCATTTTGAGATCAGAATAAAAATACCTTGTAAATTGACTTTTGGGGGCCCTCGAGGTATCCATCTCTAAGCTTCCATCTTCCTCCCATTGGCAGCTTTGTAAATCAAAGTTACTATTGTTAGGAGAGATCATTAGTACCATATTTAGCAAGAAATTATACATTTACATATAAGTGATTTTAACTTAAGTCTCTTTGGCACATAAAACATTTATACTGTTTTCCAGTTAGAGATTCATAGAAAAGCATTATATAAATATTTTAATATTCTATCTTGAGGATTGCCTTATTTGTAAACAATTTTTTTTTCCTAACTCATAAAAGAGAACAATATCAAATTTATTCACTGGGAAAAGCTATGTTAGAACTCTAAAGACCTTCCTGATGAAATACATACTTTCTGGCCGCATTTAAACTTACATAGAAAAGGAAGCCATTATAATATTATTGGCCTTTTTAGACTTCCCAAGAAGAGTTTTTTAAAAACCCAAACTTGAAATGCTAGGACCAGCTTTTAAAATCTTTTTTTGCTGGACCATATTCCAAACTTTGGGCCAACTTCGTAACTTTCTATACATGCTAAGTAATGATAATAGCTGTTTCTTTTCTACCTCTGGGTTAAGCTGTTCAGTGCTGTGAGTCACTATTGGATTGACTTAGGAAAACCATTCTCAAGAGAGTGAGAGGAAGAGTTCCTTTGTTATTATTTAAAATCTTGGTGGTTTTCTATGTGAAAATAGAAAAAAAAAAAAAAGTTTGCTGTGAAAATAATATTCCTTCCTGGAGGAATCCTGTGTGTGGCGGAAGATCGAATGTTTTCCTCCTAATTGAGTTTTCTCAAACACTTAAGATCTGACAACTGAGTGGGCATAAAGTTACATTTAAGCAAAATGAACAGTTTCTAGAGAGTTACTGCACTGCCTGTGTGCTCAAGAAGGTAGATCTCATGTTGTAGTCTTACTGCAATAAAATAAAATTATAAAGTAAATTTTTTTTTAATTTAATGGCTGGTTGCCATAGTGTCTCCCTTAAGTAAAAAAAGAAATACAACTTAGAATCTTCATTAAATTCTGACCCTTGAAGCTAAGATAACAAAGGTATCTGGAATACCCATTCCGTGGTAAGAAAATATTTAAAGCTGATTATTTTTCAAGTGGATCATGAATGCATTTGATCTATGTAGGTGGGCAGATCAACGGAAAGCCCTATCGACTTCGTTGTTACAGACACAATTTCGGGAAGTCAGAACAACGACGAAGCCCAGATCACACAAAGCACCATATCCAGGTTTGCCTGCAGGATCGTGTGTGACAGGAGCGAGCCTTACACAGCACGGATATTCGCCGCTGGGTTTGACTCTTCCAAAAACATATTTCTTGGAGTAAGTACTGTTAATGAGTACCTTGTTTCAAGAAAAACATCTACTATTATGTCCTCTTAGAACATTTAATTTGGGCCAAAAAATTTACTTGGCATATTGCCTGTACTTAGATTTTGACATTTTGAGATTTTAGTTTCCAGGTAGCCAGTGGGGAGGATGAAAGCAGCCCTGAGGAATAGGCCCAGGCGTCCGGGTTTTTTAAGTTCCTGAGATGAACAGAATGGTATCCGGAGACAAATCTTTCATCCATTTTAGCACTTCTTTTATATTGTCAGAATAATTGCATATTTTAGGCTTGGCAATTGCTAGCTTTAGGTAGAAAATGAACACTGGTCACCTTCGTGCCCCTTCCCCTACCAGTATTTTAAAGAGTTCTGGAATACCCTGAGTTAGAAGGCCGTCTTAGCAGGCTTTTTCTGTTCTGTGGTATGCTCTCCAGGAAAAGGCAGCAAAATGGAAAAACCCCGACGGCCACATGGATGGGCTAACCACAAACGGCGTCCTGGTGATGCACCCTCGAGGGGGCTTCACCCAGGAGTCCCAGCCCGGGATCTGGCGTGAGATCTCCGTCTGCGGAGATGTGTACACCTTGCGAGAAACCAGGTCGGCCCAGCAGAGGGGAAAGCTGGTGAGTGGACTTCACTCTGGAAAAGGAACCAAACTGAAAAACCTAACTCGAGGACTGTCGTTCCCTCTCCTCCCTCCAGGGGCAGTTCAGAACGTTGTAAGGTGTGAGTGCCATAGACTGTGCCCTGAGAGAGAGGAATTCTACCAGCCCCGAAAGTTAGAGGGAAGTGCCCTTACTTCCTCTAAGTGTTTAAGCTGTTCCCATAGTAGAAGTAAATTATCTTCTGTTCCTTACCACCATAAGAGCATAATCTTTAATTTTATCTCACCCCAAAATATCTACTTAAATTCACTGTAATGAGAACGAACTTTTATTTCTAGTGTAAAACTATACAGACTTGAAAAAAGTCCTGAGCTATCTAAAGCCAATTAGTAAAAATTGTGCATTAAAGAATTATTTTCTAGACTTTCTGCAACTAAGAAATAATTAAGTTAGCTTTTCCCCTTGAGTTCATAGTAATAAAATTAATACAGAATTCTCAATAGTGTCCACCATAAGATAGTTAAAAACTTTTTACTTGCCATGTTTTGTATTTTTCTGCTAACCTGGCATGTTAAATATCTTCCTGAAAATATCCCCACTTAGCTAAAGAGAAGAGAAGCACAGTCACCAAAGAATGTGGGACTGTTTTCCTAGCATGGTTTGCTATTCTCTGCTGGAGGCTTGTGTTTAAGTAAGGACTTGTTATTTTTCTTTTCATTTTACGCGATTGTTGGCTGCAGGCACAGCTTCTGCATTGTACAGTAGCAAAGCCTCATGTAGGAGCACAGTGGCTGAATAAACACAAGAAGCGCTTTCTAAGAAAGGGCAAATAAACTCAATACATTTTGGTTATGTATTTTCAATAAATTACACATAGGGAAGGAAATGTGAAAGTAGTTTTTCCAAATAACTTTTGTTTCTAAATATGGGATAGTTAAACACAAAACTGACCTAGATTGGCTGTCCATCATCACAACAGCAAGAGCACAGAGTCAGTGGCTGCTGGGTGGAGGCACCGTAGTAACGTCAGCTGCTGGGTTAGCTCACTAACCCTGCGCAGTGCCCGTTAAGGGAAGGAGAGTCATCCTCATCCGTGGATGAGGAAGGTGTGGCACAGAGAAGTTCAGTATTGTCCAGTGTCACGGCAGGTGGAATTACACTCAGGGCTCCCTGCGGAAAGTCTGCACGCCTTCTGGCTGCTCTGTACATCTCATGGGGAACCACCTGGCTCTTATCTGAGGTGGTTTGCACCACAGCACTTGCCTCCCTGGTGAGTGTGAAGTCTGCGGGGGAGTCCATGGGAGGCCTGTTTGTCCAGGTGGGCATGTCATAGGGCGGGTTTCTTATTCTCTCACATAGCTGTGTGTGATAATTTTACAACACAGTTAAAAAGGAAGAACTCCAAAAATGGCTTCATTAATGGGTCGTATGAAATACAGAGACCAATTTTGAAGTTAGTCCCGGAGACTGGCACAGATCTATGTGAAATTGTGCTGCACTCTCTGATGCACCTGATTGACCTGGCCAGCGGTAAAGGTTCCCGTCAGGCTGATGGGGGTCGCGGAGACGCATCCTCACTGCCACGTCCCCTTGTTAACCCCCGAAGGGCACCCTATCTCTGCTGCCAGGAAAGCCTTCTGATTCTGTGAACTTCTATTTCAGTTTGTGACTTTGGGCCATGTTGCTGGTAGCATTGGATTAGATTCTGGGGATTGTCTGTGTCAGTGATGAAAACAGCTGCTGAAAGTCTGAGGTAGCTGTTTGTTATAGCAGCAGTAGATGCCCGGGTCGGTCCTCAGTGTGGAGCTGTGCTGGTGGAGGATTATGTATCATTAGCATCACACTCAGCATTTAATACAAGTTAATATAAAATCACCATGGTTTTTCATCGTTACAGCAAACAATGAAACCTTAATACTTTATTTAGTCAACAAAATTAATTAAATGTGGGGGAAATGTCTTTTCAGGCATTCAACCCCCTGAATAAATAAATAGATGAATGGAGTTTGAACTGTCCT
Organism: Loris lydekkerianus; assembly: GCA_963574355.1. Taxonomy (NCBI): domain Eukaryota; kingdom Metazoa; phylum Chordata; class Mammalia; order Primates; family Lorisidae; genus Loris; species Loris lydekkerianus. Next base: position 15,370 of record CAUYPK010069659.1, on the reverse strand, counting down.
ACTCACTTAGCTTGTTAATGACAACATGCGGTAATATTTTATAATGTTACTGTAGGAGTCCCTGAAGTGTTCCTTTAAATTATAGCTGAGTCATTTTATTAAACTATAGTGGCTTTGTATAAATTAAGTAAATTTGATTAAATTGATTTGCTTGCCTAATTTTAGCTAAAATTGCAAAAATGACCATAGAGTTACTATGTGCAGGTTCTACCAAGTGCTGTGCGTTAATTCTTTCTTGGGTGTTGCCTAAAACAGCCCGTGAGGTCAGGGTTGTTACTGTTCCCATTTACAGACAAGGAAACCTGAGTTTTAAAATTTCCGTCACTAGTAAGTGCTGGGTGGGGGTTTTAATTTTCTACATTGTGCTGAATCGATGTGTGGGGGCCAGGTGTTTAACTGTCTCTTCCACAACACACTCAATCCCTGTGCTTGCACCTGGCTTTTCTTTTTTGGTAGAATTTACAAAATAAAATCTGAATTTGTGCTTTTGTGTGGTGGCTACGGGTGTGTCTTCACCATGCTGCCTCCTACACTCTGTGCTCTGGAGAAAGACATGCACGTTGTTTGTTGTTTGTAGGTAGAGACAGCACACAAGAAGTGAAGACTAAAGGGGGGTGGGGGGGAAGCATGCACTCGGAGCAACTGTTAGAGTCACTGGCTTTGCCTTCAGCCACCAGGTCTGAGTCCTGGCTCCACAGCTCGGCTCTGTGGCCTTGAACCGGTGACCAGCTTCTCTCGCTGCCTGGCTTCCAAATCTGCTAAGCAAGCGTGCTGGTCTGAGTCCTGTGTGATTCCTGGGAAGGAGGGAGCAGTGCTGTACACAGTAACGCGCCACAGTCGGCCAGCTGCGGCTGCAGAGCTCAGGCCGGGAGCTGGGACGTGGCTGAGATCACCACTCCTCCACCTTCAGGTTGCACAGCCTGTCACAGAACAGGCAGCAAATCACTAAATCAACAGATACCATGTGCCGAGTGCAGTCACAGAGACAGCACTGGAAGGTACTGGTGACCCTCGGAGAGACTGCTGCCCTAGTTGTGGGGGTTTAGGGGCACAAAGGCACGTGGAAGACCAGAGGCCCACACTTCATTGTTTACCAGGAACTACTCTTTGGGGAGAGAAGAGGGAGCTGTCCAGAGTCAGAGGCGGGTGGTCACCAAATCTCAGTTTTTTTACCACACCAGGGGTATCCTGTAGACAGTTACATCCTGAGATGAGACCTCTTCTGAGGGTGGCCTGTGATCAACCAGGGAGGGGTGGACCTCAGAACACCCAGTCAGCGGGGAGGGGACACGAGGGGACACGGGCACTACTCGATATGAGCTGGCATGGAAAGGGGTCTTCAGCAGGGGTCACAGTGTTTGTCCTGTGCAGTGTTCAGATTTAATTGTTTTATGGAAACCAAGTTTTTCTAACTACTAGTATTTGGTACTTTTGTTAGGAAAGGGCTGATTCTCCATGCAGGGAAAACTTCCAGGGCAAAGTGACATCCTGAATGATGCCAGGCAAGGGCTGGGGCTGGGGTGGCATGTTGTAGGCAGAGGCCACCCGTACACCTGCTGCAGGAGGCCCCTGTCGGTGCCCTCACGTACTCCACTCCCTCCAGCTCAGTGTGGAGCAGTCCTGGTTTGCAGTGAGAAAGGAAGAGCCACGGCTAGAGAAGTAGGGCGGCTGTTGGGCACGGCCTTACAGGCGTATGGAAGTGGAGGCTTTAGCTTGAGGGCAGTGGAGAACCTGCAAAGACTTTTAAAACAAATATTGACATTTCTGGCTCTGTCCATCCCCCCACTCCTGTGGCTCCCCAAGGTGCTCATCTGTCCTGGCCCCATCTCCCAGGGCACTCACAGGCCTCACATGCGTGGCTGCTGCAGGTGCCCAGCACTGGGGGGCACTTACAGGCCTATGCGCACAGCTGCTGCAGACACCCAACACTGTGGGCACTCATGGGCCTCTAGTGTGTGGCTGCTGCAGGCACCCAGCATTGGCTTCCCAACTCGTCCCCGGCTGCCATTTCTCCTGTATTTCTCTCACTGTGGGAAGCCCCTCTCTCTGTAGACGCCCAGATATGTTCTTCTCCATTCAGGAACCAAGTGCTCCTGAGCCCCACTCTTCATCTAACCTGCACTTCGTGCCCAGTGCCTGTGCAGTCCTCTGTGCAGAGGGGTACCCACTGTCACTGCCCTGCTGTCTCCCCTGCTGCTGCTGGTCTTACATACCTACAGTCCATTCTCCAGACTTCCAGAAGTGACTTTTTTGAAAGGCAAATCAGTTCTATTATGGCTGCTGAGAACCCAGACACACCCACCCTACTATGGGTGCAAGACCCCAGCCTCCTCTATAGCCTGGGTCTGCCCTGCGGCCCAACCCTACCCAGTCTGTTCTGCTAACAGCTCTGCCTCCTGGAGCTCTTCCTTGTCCCCTGGTGCACTAGCTGTTTGCGTCTCCTGCCTCTGTCTGGTGTATCCTCTCCCTGTCCTGGGTATTGACTCCTGACTTTGTCAAATCCCTATTCAAAGAAAATCCTTTTAGGAAACATTCTGGACAGCAGCAAATGTTTATGTGCTGTTCACTGCGTGGGGCACTGTCCTGAGAACTTTGTATTAGGTTATCTGACATGACCACCTCCTCTGAATTTTACATGAACACAAGCAGGCACAGGGCACTTAAAGGACCTGCCCAAGGTCACACAGCTCATGAGTGACAGAGCTGGGGTTTAAGGCCACACAAAGTCCATGCTCCCAGTTACTATGCTACTGTGGCCTCACACAGCACTCACTGACCCTCCTGGCCCCAGGCATGTCTTTCTAACACTACTGAAGAGCAGATCTCAGCAGGATGGGGAGGAGGCTTCCTGAGTCTTCGTTACTCAGGGCTGGGCACACACACAGCAGTGGAGGCATGTCACACTCCCAGTGACCACATCTGCTGGGTTTTCTGGAGCTGGTGGGCAGTTTCGTGAGTGCGTAGTGTGTAGCCCGGGCTGATGTGGAGCGGCTGGGCTGTGAACCCCAGGAGTAAAGGCTGGAAGACAGGCACAAGGCATGGGGAGGTTTGGACTGCTGCTCCAGTGACTGCAGGCCCCAAAAGATTCTAGATGGCTCTGTTCAAATGCAGATGAGTCTTCCCTGGGCTGGCTACCTGCACATTCCAGTCTGCAGGATGTCTGTCAGTAAGTAATCTTGTTACTGGTTTAAGGAGCTAATCAAGCTGTGTCTGTAGTGCGCAGGGTTTTGTGCTCCTGGCACATTCGTCCTGTGTCCAGTGTTCACAGGAGGAAATCGAGGCTCAGGGAGGCTGGGTTACTGCCCCAGTTCTGTCTTTTTTACTGGGACAGATTTGCCTCTATGTGTTGTCTTCAAAGATCATTTTTTGTTTGAGAGGAAAGAATGTTGGAGTTATTTCTCCAGAGATTTGCTGGATTTTGCTTTTAAAAGGCGTGTCTCTCAAACTTGTAGGTGGAAAGTGAGACCAATGTCCTGCAGGACGGCTCCCTCATTGACCTGTGTGGGGCCACTCTTCTCTGGAGAACGGCAGACGGCCTTTTTCACACTCCGACCCAGAAGCACATAGAAGCCCTCCGGCAGGAGATCAATGCTGCTCGGCCTCAGTGTCCCGTGGGGCTCAACACCTTGGCCTTCCCCAGCATCAGCAGGAAAGAGGTGGTGGAGGAGAAGCAGCCCTGGGCATACCTCAGCTGTGGCCACGTGCATGGGTACCACGACTGGGGCCACCGAAGTGACACAGAGGCCAATGAGAGGGAGTGTCCCATGTGCAGGACTGTGGGCCCCTACGTGCCCCTCTGGCTGGGCTGTGAGGCAGGATTTTACGTAGACGCAGGACCACCAACCCATGCTTTCACCCCCTGTGGACACGTGTGCTCAGAGAAGTCTGCAAAATACTGGTCTCAGATCCCACTGCCTCATGGAACCCATGCATTCCACGCCGCGTGCCCTTTCTGCGCAACGCAGCTGGTCGGGGAGCAGAACTGCATCAAATTGATTTTCCAAGGTCCAATTGACTAATGCCCTTGACAGCCACCTACAACTTTATTAACAAATTACTGTGAAGATTTTACCACTAATTCTAGATTTTCCTTTTTGTAATGCTGTTGATTGAGGGAAAAGGGCCGAGGGCTGGGATGTAGGAGGGGCCCCGTGATGAAACTCAGCCAGAGTGTGACAGATGGCAGCTGTGTGTGGTGTGCTCAGAGCCACAGCACCGTCATGGGAGTCTGCTTGACTAAACCATAATACCTTTGTAATAATTGGATTTTAAATGCTGTGCTTTTATTTTTCACCTTGGATTTTTAACCAAGTTTTTTCCTTTATAAACTTGGACAAGATTTTGTCCTATTTTTAGAAGAAACTCATTCAAAAGTTGTTGTCACATTAATGTGTGACCTTCAGCGCTGTGTGATACAGGTGGCAGTAAATCCTGTACAGATGGCAGCTAAGTCTGACCACATACCAAAGGGGTGGCCCTACAGTTGACAGCGCATGGAAGACCTTAGACGCAAGTGGTTATTTTGAAATCTGGGGCTTTTCTCTGATTTTATTTTTTTTTTACTTTTGGAGGAGAGAATATTCATACACTTTGGGCTTTTTTTAACTTCACTGGAATTTACTTTATACACTCATTCATCAAAATTGTGGCATTTCAAACAAAGGGTTTTACATAACTTTTTAGTCTGCCTTTTGTTATCTCTACCTAATATAATTTGTCACTAATACTCATCTTGCAGGGTCAAAACTGGTTGATTAAAATGTGTCAGCTCTTAAAAATTAATTAACCAAGGGTGATGATTACAGCAGTAGACGTGGCCTGGGTATTATACTACCAAGTTTATTTGCTTACTGAATTGTTTTAAGATTTAAGAATGACTAAAAGTAAGCTTTTACTTTTTAAAACCACTTGTTGGGGTTTAATAAGGTTTATAGTTTTCTTCTTTAAGAAAGCCAAAGTAATTCTGTGAGTCTAAAAATAAATCCCAGAGATAGAGTCATTTTTGTTCAATCCTCCACCACATCTGTCACCTTCCCTTGCTTATGAGCCCTCTGAGTTTTGAAAATGTTTGCAAATCACACTAAATTTAAATATGATCATTAGATACACACAATTACCAAGTCATACAGGTGCAGAGATCATTTGAAATTCTTGATTTTCAGTGAGCAAATGAGTGTTTACTGAGGAATAATTAAATCAGAATTTCATATGAGCCCCCCTCCCCCGCCACCCTCTCTGTTAGTTCATTCTGTATGATGAAGATTCCTGGGTGCTCATTTTCCATGCTTGGGGCCAGCAGGGTCAGCACCCCCAGAAATCAGAGGTCCCTCAGGGCACTGAGACCACTGAAGGAAGCTGGCTAAGATCAGTTACACCCCTGCTGGTGAAGCAAGTATGTATTAACACTGTCATTCTCTTAAATTGACCATTACACAGTTGGGTGACCTTTTTTAACTTTTGTAAATATCTATAATTTATACGACTCTAATATACTATGTCTATACTTGAATTGTGGGTCCAGGTTCTGCCTCCCGCAGATACTTTGCCAGCTTGCAGTTGCTCCAACCCAACTGATGCGATCTATTACTTTTGATTGCTGCTGCTTAATCTGAGTTAGTATTTTAAACATTCAGCCTCTCAGTTTTAAAACAGCTTTATTTTTCGGTGGAGGTCATTGTTTAAGATGAGGCATTTTGGATTTTGATTTGGTTTGCTAATTTTTAATTGGAGTGAAAATTTAACAACAGTCGTCTTACTAACAGCTTCCTCTATTCTATACAGCTTATCTTACCTACAGACAGAAAATGAATGGAAGAAAATGGACTTGCCTAGAATAATATATTGAATGCCTTTTGGTTTAGCCAGCGTCTCCAATGATGAGCTTTCACTGATCAGAGTCTGTCTTCTCAGCCTGTGATTCTTCAGGCTCCAAAGAATGATAAAGGAAGCTCTTGTTTCCCTTTCCTTGCTCTATGGCTTGAAGATGGTTTAAGGGTTCTTGACACCCTAAAATCATCTTATAAGATTAATGTTCTTACATCCAGAAAGGCCAGGTTTTACCTACCAAAAAAAATTTTTTCCAAAAAAGTGCCCAAAAATAAAATTACTTTCCAACCTGAAGTTTTGGACTTACAATAACCTCAGATACCTTAAGTGTAAACTGAAATTTGGGCAGTGAGTTCCAAGCTCTTGGAAGGGCAACAGTGAGTCCCCCTCTGTCAGCTCTTGTCTTTTCCTCTGGCTTCGAGGAGCTGCAGCAGGTGGCAAGTCTGGAGAAAGGAGACCATGCTGATCTTGGCCGCCTGGAGTAAGATCCACCCCTTATAATGTGGACTAATAAGATTCTTTCATGATTTTTTTTTCCCTCAGAGTTGAAAGCAATTTAGTTTGTGAGAATAATAAACTCTAGCTCACCAAGGAGAGTAATACAGTTAGGAAAAGTTAGCTTCTGAAAAGTCACTTCTGTTTTTATTCACTTGCCATCCCATTTCAGATGAGTCCTGCTCCCAGATGTGTACGTGAACATAAGGAAATTGCTGACCAGTTTGATGTTGGCATGACTAAAACGCCTTTTGTGAGTAGGTTTCCATAAGTAAAGCCCCAGTGTTGTATTCCCTTAGAAATATTTTTTTTTCAGTTGTTTATGTCAGTTTACTACCAAAAAAAAAAAAAAAAAAAAAAAGGATTCAGAGTGGATGGAGCACAACTCTGAGTATTTTTCTAGTCTGGAATTTTTATTCATAATTGGTGCTGCCGGGTCTTGCCTGCTGCAACTCTCAACGTTTCCCTTATTTGGGTCGGTTTTTTGCAGAAAGGGCTACAGTTCACATTGCAGAGTAAGTATTAAGTTTCTTGGATTTTTACCCTTAACTGTGGCCCAAAAGAATTGAAATTTGTTAATATAAAGAGCATATTTATCATTCCCCAGTAGTTACTTGTAGAGTTTGGTAACTTTTTGCCTCAGGGATGCCACGTGACATATAGCTGGTTATAGAACTTCAGGGTTAGGGTTTAAAGAAAGGAGCAAGCCATTGGAAAAATGATAGGCTTCATTAAGGAGATTAATGAATCTGTATGCAGAAATATGCTGGGAACTGGCATAAACATGATTGTAGTAGAAATTATTTTTTAGTACCAGTAGGGAAATTATTCTAAGTTATCACATACACTGTGTTAGGAAAGTTGAGGAGAACTCTTTTCTTCATTAAGCTTCAATGCCTTTTATTTCTGCTTTCATAGAAAAACTTAAACCTCTTATGTAGGAGCTCAGTATTGTTATTTTGGCACTTTTGAGAGTTTAAAGCATGTTTTCTACTTAACTTGAGTATAATATAGGTTATATAGAATTGTTAGCTGCAGTTCTATGATTCTGCTCACTTCTCTTTTTTAAAGCCATTCTGTTCTTCTGGTATGCATGAAAGGGTGTATAATCACATCAGTGTTGATGCTGTGTGACTTAATCACCATGCAGTCCTGCCTGGGAACAGTGGAATTTGTGATACACAAACCCCACTGGACCTTGACTGTGAGCCAAATCCAGCCCCGTCCCTTGGCTGTGGACCTTCCAGCCCAGTGGTTAGTCTCTGCAGGCTACGGGTGTGCTGTTCCTCCCTCAGGGCTGGGGTAGAGCACAGCTCTCTCTTCATTTCCGTAGGATTCAAAGGCCAGTAAGACTTTAGGATCATCTTAAAAGAATGTAAGCATGATTGAAGCAGTAAAACAAAAGAAGGTTCAGTATTTTCTTTTGAGTAAAACTTAAATCTTTCAAATACGTTTTTGCCCTCATGAAGAATCCCCTAGAGAAAGATAGGGGAAAATGAATATTTTTCCAGTTCTACTTTGCTGTTTGTAAACATGTTTCTAGACAAATAAACAAGATGAAAGGAAATCTGTTTCTTTTTAGCTGAACTGACAGATTGCTTTTCTGTATTAATCTAGAACTTTAAGGGGGTGGTCATATTTACCATGTACAGTGTTTCGAGCAGTCAAATTTTATGAATATATTTGTAAGATTGTTCTTTTATATTTCATGTCAAATTGAAAAGTTTATTTCTTCACTATTGTACCTGTGGAAATACAAGCCATTTTACAGGGAAAATCTTCAAAACCTATTAAATGGATCTCAGTACGTTGTATGTTGTTGTCAGACTGTGTTGTCTCCAGCTGGGTCGGGACGTGCAGTGGGAGGCGGCACCCAGGTAGGCTTTAGTTGTACATTTCTCAAACTAATCCCCAACAGTAGAGTTTATTAATTTTTTTATGTTCTTTACGATACATATGTAAATCTGGATTATAAAAATCCCCTACTTTTTTTATTAAAGAAATTACTATTTCATATGACATTACATCACTGTCAAATCTAACTTCCAGGCAAACTTAACCTGGATTGTAATGGATTTTCTTCACCTTCTCTTTACAGTCATATTGCTACTTTTGTGATGCTCTTCATTGACTTTTAATGGCATAATAAGGATTGTGTGTAAACCTTCAACCTTTACCACAAGAAAATATTTGTGGCAATTTTTTCTTTACCATAAGAAAATATTTGTGGCAATATCACATTGATATTCAAAGAGTCAGTGTTATTAAGGAAAATAAATTTTTTTTCATTGCCAAAAAATGTACATTTATATAGGCTTTTATTTTAGGGGATAGGTGTTCCAAGCTTTGTCAGATCCAAGATCCCACGAATTATAAGATGTGTTGTAGAAAAATACAGCCAATTACAATTGAAGGACGCTTCCCATTGGGCAAGGCTGCCAAGACTATTCAGTGGGGGTATTCAGCAAGTGGTCCTGAGATGACTAGATATCCACATATAGAAGAATGAAGTTGGACTCCTACCTCTGATCTCATACAGTATGCAAAAAATGAAATGGGTTAGAAAGTTAAAACTATAGAACTTTTAGAAGAAGACATATATAAACTTTTTGATCTTTGATTAGTTCATGATTTTTTAAATACAACCAAAAAAAAAAAAAAAAAGATAAACTGGACTTAATAAAAATTACAGTTTTGTGTATCAAAGGATGTCAAGAGAGTAGGAAGATAATCACAAAACAGAAAATGTTTGGAGATCACATATCTGATAAAGGACTTGTGTCCAAAATATGCAAAGAGCTCTTAAAGCCCATTGACAAAATGTAACTTGTTAAAAAAATGATCAAAATATTTTAATTCTCAGAATATTTTTATACAGATGGCCAATAAGCACATAAAAATAAGCTCTGCATCATTAGCCGCTAGGGAAACAAAAATAAAACTACATGGTGGCAGGACAGCTGCAGTCAGAAGAAAACAGTTATAGATGTTGGCGAGGAGGTTGAAACACAGACACTGTTGGTGGGATTAAAAAATGGTGCAACTGCTTTGGAATAGTTTGTTACTCTTCAAAAGATAAAATACATACTACCATGTGTGACCAGTGATTCCACTGACAGAAGTGTGCAGAGTATTTGAAAACATGTTTACATACAAACACAGGGAGGTTCATACGGTGTTATTCCTAATACCCAAAGAGAAATAACCCAACTGCCCATCAGCTGAATGATGGATAAAAGGTGGTGTATTCATACAATGCAATATTATTTTGTTATAAACATGAAGTACTGATACATACTACCACATAGATGAACCTTGAAAACAAATTAAGTTGGGAGAGATCAGACCCAGAAGGCCACATGTTGTATGTAAGGAACAGCCAAATTGACCAGAGACAACAAGTAGGTCAGTGGTTGCCAGGAATTACAGGAAGAGAAGAATAAGGGTTACTGATAGGGACAGGTTTATAATATTCGGGGGAGTGATGAAAATACTGTATACTTGGTGGTGATGGTTGATGAATATGCTAGTAAGTGCATAGACGAAAAACTACTGGCTGGATTGTACGCTTGAAAGGGTGACTGCTATAGCACATGTATTATGTCTCAGTACAACAGACATCCTAAATTCAGAGATGTTAGCTTGTGAAAAATGTATATCTTAGAATCGAAATACTATACCATGATCTTTGCTTAGTCTTTCAGATAAAAATATTCAGATCTTCCAAACTCTTAAAACATAGTTCATTTCTTTTCATTGCACTTGTTCTTGCCAACAGATAAAGGCACATAAGCCTTCCAAAAAAGAAGACAACTTCATATTCTTAAGGCTGGCTCTATTGCTTTTTTTATATGTGGGTGAAAGCACAGAGTGCTATTCTGAAAGGCTTCAAATTCCACTTTACTTAAAAGGTACTTTCATGAATAGAACATTTTTATAATCAAAATAAAGACTAAGAAGGACCTATTACAAAAAATTAAAAGTATGGTAAATATAAAATAGCCTTTCATAATCCCATCATCAACAATGTGAATATTTGGAGGTATAGTGATGTGCTGCTTAACAGCGGGGACACATTCTGAGAAATGCGCCACCAGGCAGCTCCACATCGTGCCAGCATCACAAGCATGTGCATTTGCACACACCTGGACAGCAAAGCCCGAGGCACACCTGGCTGTAGCTATAGCATGCTGGTACTGGGCCACAAACCCCTACAACACAGAATTGTTCTGTGGACATGTGCATCAGATAACACAATGGTATTTGTGTATCTAAACCCATCTAAATACAGAAAAGGTATGGCAAAAATACAGCATAAAAGATAAATACTAGGACACCTGTGTGGAGCACAGAACTTGAATGGACTTGCTGTCCTGGCCACGCACCGGGTGAGTTGGTGTGTACCTGGAGAGCAAGTGTGCAGGCCCAGGGTGTGACTCTAGACACTGTGCACTCAGGCTACAGTAAATCTATTTACAAATAGGTTTTTCCTTCAACAATAAATTATCCTTAGCTTACTATAAATGTTTATAAACTTTAAGAATTTTTTAACTTTTAACTCTTGTAAATAACACTTACCTTAAAACATGAATACGTTATATAGTAGTACCAAAATGTTTTCTTTATACCCTTGTTCTATAAGCTTTTTTTATTTTTAAATTTTCTTTTTTTACTTCTTCAACTTCTTTGGTTAAAAACTAAGATGCAAACACATACTTTAGCCTAGGGGTCTACACTAGCCCTGGGCCGCTCTGGGCCAAGATCATCAGCATCTCTGTGTTCTGCCTCCACACCTCGTCCCCCGGGGAAGGCCATCAGGGGCAGAGACACATGTGCAGCTGGCATCCCCGATGACCACAGTACCTTCTAGAACATCTCCTGGAGGACCTACCTGAGGCAGTTTTATACCTTTACAGTCTCCTTTTTTTTATAAGGAGAAAGAGTATATGCTTAAATATAGATTAAAAAGCATAATTAGTGCATAAACCAGTAATCCATTCACTTGTTATCGTTATCAAGTATTATGGACTGTACATCTAACCTCAAGTCCTCAAACTTGCAACAGTCTGTGGCCTGTCAGGAACCGGGCCACCCAGCATCGCCACCTGAGCTCCATCTCCTTAACCCCACCCTTCATGGAAAAATTGTCTTCCATACAACCGATCCCTAGTGCCAAAAAGTTTGGGGACTGCTGTTACACACAACGGACAGCTCGGTAGGTCTGTTTACACAGCATCGGCACAAACAGGTGAGTGACATGCTGCCCTGAGACATCACAGTGGCATCACTCCCTGTAGAGATTAATCAGCTCTTGTTACAACCTCATGGGACCACTGTCATACCTGCAGTCTGTCATTACCAAAGATTGCTGTTTGGTACCTAAATGTCTCTTTCTAAACTTGCAAAAAAGAATGTTTAATTGTGACCTAATTCTGGTCTTTCATTTAGCCAAAAAGATTTTTCAATATAAATTTTGAAATGTGGCTTTGAGAACAGAGGGAAAAGTAGTGACTTGTATGCCTGTAACAGGGATGTGTCTGAAGCTTGCAAAGGGAGACCAGGGCCATTAGGCTGCCGAGCTTTAAGTCTGAACTGTCCTCAAGCTATAATGCCACCTTGAATACCACCACAAGCTGTGGGACATGCACTGGCAGGCCCAGATGGACTGTTGATAAGCATCGCTTCTTTGATTTTCTAAAAGAGGTCTAGTTGAAGAATGTCAAGGTTATTCTTATTAGTTATAAGGGGTATAATAGATTCTTTCTTGCCTAATGTTAATTCCAAATATAAACTTACATAGGAGTGTTTACTTAAAGTGAAGTGAGTTGTTTACTTAAAATGAAGATCCCTTACCTGCATGTTCAGAGACTGATATTCTCATTTTCTACATATTTCCAGGAATTTACACCCTGGATGATCTAGATGACACCGCTGGTGATTCAGGTTCTGCATTTGGAGACATTTTTCTTCAACTGCATGCCTCTGCCCTGCACGTTGCTGTGGCCGCCTGGTACCTGTCAGTTTCAGCAGACCCATCATGGTTTCCTGAACCTGAGTTATGTGGCCCCACGTGGAACTGGATGAGTAGAAAGCCTAGCCAGTCATGTGTCCTTTCTGCCCAGTGGCTGTAGCTGCCACCTTCTCGCAGGTGGATGAACCTGTCTTTTAACCCCATGGCCTTTTTCTAACTCATATTCCCTATCCTTTCCATAAACTTCACAGGGGTCCTCAAACTTTTTAAACAGGGGACTAGTTCACTGTCCCTCAGACTGTTGGAGAGCTGGACTATAGTTTTTAAAAAAAAAAAAAAAAAAACAACTATGAATAAATTCCTTTGCACACTGCACATATCTTATTTTGAAGTAAAAAAACAAAATGGAAACAAATACAATCACACCGCCGCATGTGGCCTGCGGGCCATAGTTTGAGGACCCCTGGAACCATTTCCACTCTGCAGGGAAACAACCTCCAGAGATTTTCAAACTAGTTTGAAGGAGTTCCTTGTTACAGAAGAAATTTATACATAATTCTGGAAGCTAGCTGAGTTCTCAAAATTTTCATCACCCTGATGGAAACTTGCTGTGGGTGAGAAACTAGGTGTCCTCTGTTGCGTGACCAGAGACGTGAAAGAACAGCAGCTTTGCCACGGTAAGTAAGTGCATAGACGAAAAACTACTGGCTACATAAGCTCGCTCCTGTAATTAAGGGTAAACAAGAAACAGACTACATCACGTGGGATGGCATGTAGCAAAATATCTTTATTCTTGACTACCTTATATACACTGGTGGTCATGTACACCCTTAATCTATGATCTCTAACTCTTTCTATCTAACCTTAACTTGTGAGGAGACATCAAGTCTACAAATCAACACAATTTCCTCTGCTTTTTCTTTCTTCTCAGACATGTTAATTCTTGAGCAAGGTATCCAAATAAAAATCACAAAGAACTCCTAGGGAAGAAGGGGAAACAAAATCCCTCAAGCACACATTTAGTTTGCCTCATAGTGGAGTAATGACTTTGTTCTTCCACAAGGCAGAGACCTTTAGGCTCCAAAGACAATGTGTTTTTAACATGTGTCAACCTCTGGCCCGTATCTCCAGTGGAGAGGTTGTAAGTCTCTGACCACGTGGGCTTAACAGGAGCATAACATCAGAGAAACTGTTCGGAAACAGGCTCTGAGTATGCCTCAGAGGGGAGTCCAGTTCCCTTTTTGCCTTTGTGTTAGCAAAAGCCATTTTTAACCCATTACAGACTTGCCTTGTGTGGCTTATGTGGGACAGTTTAACCCACAGTCCTCAGAGCACACTTCACAGGCTTTAGGTCTTACCAACTAGTGACATTTTTATAATACAACTGAGAAAGGAAGCCTTTTTTATTATAATGTCAGAGTTTAATTTCTGTATACATTCTGAAAATATTGTGCTTTAGATTTAGATTGGGTTAAATGAATGCTCAAGTATTTCCTCACCTGTACAATAGAGGTGATAATAGGGCCCCTTCCCTCAGAGCTGTAAGAAAGTTGACATTATGCAAGTAGTAGTGTGCGGAGGGTGTGTGGCAGGTGTGCGGCAGTAGCTGCTTGGGTAATTCCTTTCTAGTAACATCACCCAAAGTGTCTTCTATAGAATCCAAGTCTCAGAAATGCTCTGAAAAAAAGGTCATATAATCTTATACTCTTGAAAAATAGCCTAGTACATCTCAAACGTATTTGACTACAGACTCTTTTACCCCCATTTAATGTATTATATTTTAAATTCTTGACCATGAAATAACTTTATTTTATGAAGGAAATACATAGCAAATATATTTGTGAAAGAGAAGTACCAGAAAAATTTTTCAAAGTTTAATTATTTTCATCTAACAATTATATCCTTTTTTTTTTTTTTTTTTTTGAGACAGAGTCTCACTATGTCGCCCTTGTTAGAGTGCCATGGTGTCACAGCTCACAGCAACCTCAACCTCTTGGGCTTAAGCAATTTTCTTGCCTCAGCCTCCTGCATGGCTGGGACTACACTAGCTGGCCACAACACCCAGCTATTTTTCGGTTGCAGTTGTCATTGTTGCTTAACAGGCCTGAGCCAGGTTTGAACCCAGCCTCGATGTATGTGGCCAGCGCCATAACCACTGAGCTATGGGGGCTGAACCAATTATATCCATTCTTATTAATGTCTATGCCAGACAAAAATTACCTACCAGAGTAAGTATAAAAACATCTATAGCAAGATATCTTTGCATAGCCAAGGTAAGCATAGGTAGATAGACCTGAGCTACATTTTTATTACAGGCCTAAATTTTTAAAAAGAAAAGAAAAGAAATGAGATTCACTGAGAACTAATGTTGGAAGGATCCTGTTCACAGTGTGCTTGTCAGGCTTCAGCTCTGCTCTCCAGAAGCCCACTTTCTAGAAGGTCTCATGGCACATCACACAGAGAATTTATAATTCATTAACTTGGAGTTTTCTGATAACTCAGACAAGATTAGATTTCACCTATCAAATTCTTCTTTTTAGTTAGAAAGTGATAAATGAAGACAGCAAAGGAAAACTTCAAATATTTCACAAAGTCTGATATAGGCAAAAAAACCTTTAAACAGATTAATTCTGTGAGTGCAAGTTTGAAATCTTGGAGAGTGGTGAAGGAAAAAAGCCTAGATAGAACTCCATAGTGGCTAGTAACCTAGTCACATAGGAGGCAGAGCCTGCAGGCAAGTTTCTGTATATCCCAGGAATTTTCTGACTACTCCCTACCTCCCTCCAGATGGTCTGTTGAAGGTCAAGCATTGTATCTGCCTTCTCCCCCTGACTTCTGTTTTGTGGTTTGTTATTTTAAATTGCACAGTATAGAAGTAACTTTAGATAAGGTTGGTGGTATGGTTATTAGCTAATCAGTAGACACCCAGACGCCAGATGTTTAGACGTTTATGCCATGAGATTATTGATTAATAGTGTGTACATGCAGTACTGCCTATATAAGCTTTGGTGAAATACAGAAATTTTGCTACATGCCTGAGAGAGCTGTAGCCTCCCTTATTTCTCTGACATTTCAGAT